>JAQIXD010000175.1:0-36104 GCA_034699985.1 Minunthozetes semirufus
AAATAAGGAACAAAATGGCGGATTTTCGGGAAAATCCGCCATTTTTTCCACCTCAGCCACGATTTTCTGGGGGCCCCAAAAACTCATCGTTTTTGCCTTACAATTTTTTGGCGAATCCTAGGGGGGGGGACTTTTCGGTTTTAGGGGGGGATTCCTGGATTATCCCCCCCTTGGGAATGCCTGGTATAGACCCCATTATTATGCAGTTTTATTTTGTATTATGCTCAAAATTTGTAGAAATATAAAAATTACAGTTTGAGAATAACTTTTAAAATGAGATTATTAGTTAGATCTAATAAAATTAAATTTACCTTGATTAATAAACAATAAATCTGGCAATCCAATACTTCCAATATCTAATATTTTTCTAAAGAGGAAATATCAATGAGTAGAAACATTTTCTTAAGTTACAGTTTGTGAAAATCTCGCACTTTGTGTTCACTCCTTTTCGTGTCACCCCTTTCCCGTGAAATTTAATAGATGTAATTATATGCGTTCCCCCTCTCGATGAGTATTCGTAGATTAGATTTACTATAATTAAAGCCATTTCGGGTCTTATCTGAGAAACACTTTTGGCTCAACATTTCCTTAACGTCAGAACCGAAGCCATTCTTATAAAAGCCTTATATTGTTGTGAAACACAACTAATTTGATTAACTCAATGTTCGCCAATCCTTCACTGGTGACACTCCAACTACTGGTCCTCTCTTTTAATATTGCATTAGGTTTAGAAGTTATAGAGCACTGGCACACAGTTGTGCACAGCCATAGCAATAGCTCCAGCAGTTCAGAGTTAGAGCTCTTTTCAATATTATGGGAGAAAATCCAGAGAAGACAAGTACTGTGTTTTGGAGAAGACATGTTCGGAATGCTCTGAAACAGTTATAAACTAAGGACTGGCAGTCCTTCAGAACAGGAAAGACATCAGAAACTAATGTGAATAACAATTCTTTTGGTATTCTTCTAATGCTTTTCCTCTCTTTTGCTTCAATTCTATTATGAGTTGAACTCTAATAACAAAATCTTTGCTTTCGATTCGTTAGTTTGAGTATTGCTTTCGTGATTGAATTGCAACTATCATTCCGTGTGCCCTGTCTTTCATTCTGTGCTCTCAACTAACTGTCTGTCCTCTCTGTCCAACTCTAATCAACTTTACTCAAAATTCTATTTTATATAACCAGACAAAGAGAGCACAGAATAGCACAGAAATATCGATTGTGTAGTTCCAGTCGAAACATGCTACTTCCCTGGGAATATAACCAGGTTATTATTTGATTATATTTGCTCATTTGACCACTCTCTATGATTAAAAATTTTATTGATCGCTTTAGCTGTCAATCATAACCAAGTTATTAACCTAGTTGCTATAGTGCATTAAATTTTCCAGGAGAACAAACTTAATTGTAAAGTTAGGGAACATTATACACATCTATTTAAAATAAATAACCCAGAAACTTCTATTAGCAATGTAAACACCGAGTTTTAAAGAGATAAATAAACTGCCACTCAAGCAAAGGTAACAAATTGCCGGTATTGTCAAATTAATACCTGTGCTATGGTGTGCTAATACCCGGCATTAATGCAATAAAATAAACACAGATTACAGAGATTTTTGTATATGAAATGAAAGCATATTTTCATTTGTATTCAATCATTATTGGGTTGCGTTTGTGCCGAAGATAAGACATATTCCGGAAATAATCTGTTTTTTTGCAGTGTTTGTGTTGTGCTGAGCGAACAGACAGACACTCATTCACTCCTAAGAATGTTATTTTAAGCGCTGTTTGTATGAATTACTAAACTCGATGGCATTGAACTGAGGAGTGGGCAATAGCCAGGGGTCTATTGACATCGATTCTTCGATTGAGATCAGGAATACGGATATTGTCTCAGGAGAGTTACACTGTTGAATCTTTGTTGAACACTAGCCTTTCCTCAATATTTTCAGTTTAGCAAAAGGAAACAAAAATAAAAATAATCGATTCTCTAAATGGTCATGGTCAACTGTTCTTGATGAAATGCGCAACATTGAAATAATTGTATCAATTTTAAGAATAAGAGCAATTGAAACACCTTGTTTAAACTTGTTTAAGAATTCAAATATAAGTGAAAATCAGATTTATAGCTAAAATAAATTGCTGTTGCTGCTATAAAAATGATAAGCTTGGTTAGTTCAATGCTTAAATAAACATTTACGATAGGATTCGGATATTTTTCAAACCATTATCCATAGGAATGGATGTCAATTACCGGAAGATTCTTCAGTTTCTACTCTAATTCAATGGGCGTTTCGTTTGCTCTCAAATCTCTATTTTCTTCCTTCAGATTTGATTCGCGTTTTTCTTTGAAAAACATTTATTGCATTCAAATAAAGGACAGAAAGAAATAGCGGTTTATTTCTATTGAAAAGACCCGAAAACACTCTAATTTCAGTTCAGATTTATTTCTTGTTTTATGTGTTGTTATCTAATAGTGTATCGAATCTAATGATAGGCCTTTCCCTCTGTTTTCTCTTCATTTAATCGCATAATAAAGTAATCATTATTTACGCCAATTAACTATCGATTGCTATCGAAATACAAATAACTGATTCGTATAATCTTTTCAAATCGATTTAATCACTTCTATTTAATTCTTGCAACAAATAAGCCATTGATATCACCCATGCCATCAACAAAACACAAAATTACTCTATGACTGTGACTCTAAAAATAGCTTTATATTTGCTAACTTCCTTGATGATTCTTGATTTAAATCATTCAGGTTTCAATTTAAGAGATTTTATTCAATACAATTATGTTTTAATAAATAACCTTGTTGAAAGAAGGGTTGTTGACTTATTAATGGGTTAATTTAAGTTCTATTTAGAAATTGTGTCTAGCTTAATTTAGTAGAAAATCCTTTAATTTCAAGTATTATTCAGATACCAGTGTCTACTTTGCACAGAATATTCTGTGCCAATAGACTGTTGGACAGCGAAAGCCCTTCTCATTCGGGAGTGAATCCTCTCTTTCCTATCTATACTTAAACACAGATTTGATTCTCGACTCTAATACTGACTGCAATCTAATCATCGATTTATTCCCACTTCTCTTATCATAACTATCTATTCGTCTAATCACCCGAAACGCACAGCCCTTTCAAAGCGCCGGCATTCCTCTCTTTCGCTTATCCTTAGCGCACATACACTTTGCTCTTTCGGTTGGTGTATTGCATTGAGAACAGAATGAGAGTCGATTCCCTTATTCTTCTCAATAATAAGTCAATCATTAAATTTTACTCAAAACGATCTCTTTTGGGAGAAAACAATTATTGTATGAATTGAAAGTAACCCGTAGTTACCAGACAACTACAACTCGTTACATTCACCTTGTTTAATAGTTGAATACAAAATAATGTTGTTTCAATTGAGCCATAAGTTGTAAAGAATGAGTTGAAGTAATTTTTGTTTTGTGATTTTCTTTTTACCTGGGTGCTCAACTGGAAACAGTGTAACCATTTAGGCTAATTTGTCGTGAGTAGAAATGTGGCATGATCATTTTTCATTCTTTAAACCCCGCACTTTGTATTCAAAGTTTAGTATTTGTGTTACGTTTTGTTACGAAAATAATTTTGTTTCACTCTTTGAGACGAAAACTAATTCAATATTTTAATGTTTTGCTTAATATTGTTAATCGACTGTAAATAAAATACATTATTCTCTATCGGTTTAACACGACTTATGTCTCATACAAATTGTGTTTAATATCAGTGATGGCCAAGACTTTCGTCTGCACCAGCATTAAGATGATTATGAAGACAAAATTTAAATCAATTTATACAAAAATTTTCAAACTTTTTGGTATTACTCGGATTAATTCAATAGATCATTTAAAGATGGTTTGTCTTTTGATGTTTAAATTGGTGATTAAATCTTGCTCATCGAGGGTCTAATATTAAGTCTTAGGAATCGAGGAATTAATTTGTTTTCGCAAAAACATATTTCGCATTATTTTGTTGGCGATTACTCTATGATAGGACACTTCATTTAACACTTGTTTGATAACACATTAACATGGTTGTTTTTTAAAAGAAAAAGGCTAATTTCTCAAAAAATAAATGAACGGAAAATAATAAATGAAAGCCACCCTTTTTAAAACTTTAAGCCTGGTTCATTTAGGAGGAATTCTTTAAAGAGATTTATAAAATGGATTTCATTGCTTTGTTTTGTTTGATTACGTACTGATTGGATAAAGCAATTTCTTCATTACTTTCTCCCACTTTCTTATGTAGTGAAGGCTTGAAAAAGTGGTTCGCCTTTCGAGAGACAAGAAAACTGATGGTGTGTTTGAAGTCCATTAGAAAATAGTGTCATTTATTTCATGAACACTATTACTACACTACATGTCCTCAAAGCATATGTAGAATAAATAGTTTGACGGATAAGAAAAGTGTGAAAAAAACATTTTCTGCTCTTTTTCTTCTTATTCTGTGCTATTCTGTGCAATACTTTTCCCTTTCTTATCATCGAATGTATCGCAAACTCTATTTAAACAACATTTCAAACGAAACATAAAGTGAGAGCTCTTTTAGAGCACTGAAATGAAATATATCTTTTCATTGGCTTTCTCTCTCTCACACAAACTGAAGTAAAGCCCTTATGTCTGTCCTCCACTCAAGGCTCTGGCAATGTGCCCAACACTGGAGCACAATCTTCAGCCTTTCCATTGTATCGCACTTTCCATTTGGTTCGACACAAGTCCTGTACTCTTATCGATGCGTTTATTTAACTAACAATAACTCATATGATATATACTTCTGAACCTTACACTTGAAATACACGCTATTCTGAGCTTTGATTCCTTTCCCTCCAATTCTGACAGAAGAGAATTTCCCTCATTTTTCTCACAAGAAATATATATTTTCTTTGTATCTGATTTTGCGATTTGATAGATGAAAAATAGACAAAATAAATGATAAATATTTACATTATTCTTATCAAAATCCCATTTTACTCGAGTATGAAATCGGCAAATATTGGCCTCCTTTTCATTGAAGTTAGATTGTTATCCTTGGCTAAAGAATACCAGGATTACATTTCCTATAAATCATGGGTTGATTCATCAAAATTTTAATCGAGTTATATTTGACTCCAAGAGGTTTCTTGCGTTCAATTCAATTGATCCCAAAAGTGCTGAACATTTGAATATAAAAAACTCAATTTCTTCTGAATATTCATTGAAATGACTTTTGTTTCTATCCTTTTATTTAATGCATACATTCCTTAGGGCACAGCCTTCGGTACATCAAAGTTGAAAATCAGATTAAAACTATTGATTAAATAATAGCCATAAGAATGAAATGAGAATAAGTAGGCGAATGAGAAGAGGCAAAGGAATCAGGCAAAAGGCTGTGCAAAAAAATAGTAGATTTCATTTCTCGAATTTCAAATACATTATTCATTTTATTCTTAAATTCAAAGAATGAGTACTTTCTTGGAGTAGAGAAAAAAAGAGATAGAATTCAGTGGAAGTTATCATTAATTCTGTTTTCATTTTCTCATATCTTTATCTAAAACTCTTGACTGTTATATAAGAATATAATATTCGAAAAGTCAACCAAATGTATATTCTGTGCCCTATTCTGTGCTACACTCAGACTGGAAAACGAGTGGAGAATACTAATGCTATTTGGCATCAAAATTATTATTTGACTCTACTTTTGCTCTTCAAATGGTATAAAATAAGTTTCAATTTACTGCTCAAACATATCAACGGTTAGAATAACTGTTAGACAATAGGAGACATAAATAACTGTAATTCTGGATATTTCTTGCATTCATATTCTCAAATACTTGGCTCAATATTCAATGAAAATTGACTCCTCTTCAAAAAAAATAGACAGTTATAATGATGACGCACGAGAGGATAGATAATTATGATCAAGATGAACAAAATATTATTCATGAAATTATATTTCAGAATATTCTGGTATTTTAGAGATCTTTTTACTTTTATTCCACAGAATTATTCATTAGTTTTCGAGGAATAGATTTACTCCTGTTTTTGAATAGATATTAAATGTGTTTCCTATTCAATGGGAGCGACTATTTTTCTTCGCCTTAATTACGAATCTCTTTCTATGTTTAGACCCGAAATCCTGTCTCTAAATTCCCGTTATATTCACTCCATTTAATGTTGAGTTCACTTACTTTACAATCACTTAGAAGTAGATTATGTTCACTGAAATCTTCATTATTCTCTCCGATGAGTCTTCCCTCTGCATAAAAGCCATTCCCTGATCTTTGCCTGCTTTGTGTGAATTGTTCTTACTCTGATTTAATGTATTAACTTGCAAATTGTAATGGGACTGCTCATCGAGGGAATAGTGAACGCAATTTATTAAATTATTTTAATATACCTTTTAATTGAAAATTATCCCTAAATTAGAAAAAAGTTTTTATGCTAAAAATAGATGAGCTAGGTGAATCCCTCATTCAAAAAAGACAATTTGAATGAGAAACCAATTTCATAACAGTGTCTTGGATGATTAATGATATTCACCATGATGAATTAAAATTTCACTCAAAATGATTGATGATAGACATCCAGAAAAGTTTTTTTGATTTAAATGTTTTAGTATTAAATAAAATCTGAATAAAAACATTGGAAACAGTTTTTTAAGAATAAAAACACAATTCTTTTCATAGAAATAACAGAAAAAAAGAAATTCAATAAAAGCTTAAGAAATAATTTTTTGCTCCGAATCCGAGACAATAGAAAAATAGGGAAAAAATCTATAATTTATTTCATTTCTCTAATTGAAACAATTTTTTGTCCTTTTTCTTGTGCTCTATAAATCACATTTTGATGAGCAAGATGTATTCAAAAAAATCCAGGTTGTTTTGAGAAATTATAATCTTTCAGAATTGAATCAGTAATTTACTATTTCCTTGTTCATCGTTCATATTAATTTTTATCATAAATGCGGAATTTGAACATCCTTGGTGCTTTTTAGAGATATTGGAGATATCTATTACAATGAAATATCAAATTTAATGGGAAAGCCATCGCAATATTTATATAACCTGTGCCTCTAATAATGATATTGTGTTTTGAGAGCTCAGGAATAGTATATTGTGTTTGACATAAATGTCATTCCAATAGATATGACAAATATCTGCTAACTTTCATCGCAATCATTGCAAGGGATTAGAGTTCAACACATAAAACAAATCCCAAATCTATTGACAATTAATAAGAATTTATTACACAATTGTGTTATTACTATAACTGTTATGATTGGTGTTTGAGTCTGTGCTCTCCTTTTCATTATTTTTATATCCATTTCTTTCTCTTCTCGAAAATACTTCAATAAATTCGATAAGAATTGAACTTTTCTGGTGAAAAATTGTTGGACCATTCAATCAGTACGTAATACTCGGAGATCAGCCTTATTACGTGCAAAATCCTGATTGAATAGAACAGAATGATTGAATGGCTGACAAAAGGGATTCCCATCACTTCTGGAGCAGAGGTGTATCCCTGGTCTGTCCGCAGATTAAGATTGAATGGATTACGTACCAATTGAATAGGCAATGAAAATCGATTTTCAAAGTTTATAACTATTTTTCTTCATTCAAATCAAATCCTCTGATAAAATGATTGGAAAAATTCAATCTCAAAACATATAAAAAAGAGTAGAGTAAAAGTTTTTTCTTCCTCCTCTATCCCTCTCCTACTCTTACTCCGACTCCTATCCCTATCCTTCATCTGAAGAGCTATTGAACTGATGTCTTAAAAGCATTGAATTGAAGAGATTTGAAGAGAGAAACGAAAGTTTATTTTTTTTCTTTCCATAAAAACTGAAATCTAATCAAATCCAAGCCATAGATCATTATCGAAACGGATATATCTTTATATGGAATCCCATTTTCTTTTACTTATATTGTATGCCTTCAGTTCCCATCTTTTATTCGGATATAAATGTCTTTTTTCTCTCACAAAAGGGATTAAAGGCCACAAACAGATTGACAGAGAAATACAGTCAAATCCCATTATATAGCGATAGAAAGTAAATAAATAAGGGCTGCTCCCAGGTGTGTCCCAACTAATATTGCTGGAGCATCTCCAATATCAGGCTAGACTTAAGACCTGATCCTTTGCTTTCTAAAAATAGCGTTTGTTTGCCAAAGGATCAATCGATGGCAAAGAAAACTGTTCTTCATTACTATTATTATGTGTTTATGATTCAGAGAATTTGAAATTTCAAACAATACCTCAAATAATGGTATAAAAGAAGGAAATGAAATATTTATGAATTCATTGAATTTCATTTCAGTTACCAATTGATGGCTATTTCTTGAAAAATAAGCTCTGATTTTGTGGTCTTTATTCTGAGTCAAAGAAAATTCAAGAATAAGTCAATCATTGGATTGATTTTTGCAATACTTTTGAAAAACAAATATATTTTTCATTCTTTAAACTTATTTTTCGCTTTTATTTCTCCACTCTTTTAGGGATGAAATAAATGATAAAAAGAGAAGAATAGAAGGGATGACACAAATACTGGAAATATCTGGCGTTTAGAGTCCGCCCGAAAATCGACAACTGGTCTGACATTCTTGTGGTGAAAGAAGTGCTGCGAAAGAAAAAACTACTTATATTTATTAATTGAAAATCAACGCACATCCGAGTGTTGGTGACAGTGACTGAGGTCACACCAGACAGTGGGGGGTTCGCACACACAGACACACAATGATTATAATGAAGGCGAGTGTGGAATACCAGCGCTATTATAGGCGTCGGCAGAAATAATGACTCAAAACGTTAAGTGCGGTCCAAATGTGCGGACAATAGAGAAGTGAAAATAGAAATTAATATCCGATATAATAACCAACAGATATATCAGTGAAGAAGAAAATTGTTATCATTTTCACCAATTGGTCGAAGACTTCATTGTATTTCTCTCACTAAGGCTTCCGATCATTATTTTCCTGAACAATCATTTCTAATGAAAGACAATAATCGAGATAAAAGTCTCTACTCTTTCTCAGTCGTTAATTATTTGTCTGATTACAAGTCTATTTCACTCGTTTATTGAATAAATAAATAAAAACCCATTATTGTTATGAACGCCACAATGAATATACAGAAGACGGATATAATACGTTCGGAGAACTGCTACGTATCTGAAGAGGACAGCCGTCTCTGTTTGGAGTCTCAGTGCTATTATTACGGGTATATATCACGAGAGACCGCCGAATGGCTTCTATGGGATGAGGGCTGTACTGATGGCCTCTATTTGTTGCGCAACTCTAGCAATGATTACGTCCTATCGCTCTGTCATCAGAAAAGGTAATTAATTATTAATGGAAATCGAGTTTTGCTCTGAATTATTGAGAAAATAGTATTTTGCGTTTAATATTTGTACAATTGTTTCAATAATTAATGTCCAGCAGAGTTTCAGCAGAACACTTCTGATCAATAATTTAATCAAAAGTGCTCCAAGAATTAATCATTCAATTCAATTTGAGCTAATCCAATTTATTAAACAAGTTGGACGGCCTAAAATTGAATGTGCTACGAAAGAACAAAATCAATTATGACCTAGATTATAGTGATCGACGACCAATTTTGGTGGTTAATCATCCAAAAAATAATTTTCTCAGTTTTGTGTTTGAAAATTATCCTGAAATTGTCGATAATAGCCATTAAACTCTGGGCGGATATCAATAGATCAGTGAACTGTTTCCTGGATTTATTGGAAGAGAAATAAATTCGGAGAAAAATATCAGAAATAAATGAATTTTTATTACAGACTTCAGTAACACAGAGACAGTAATAGCACTCAGAATAGGAAAAAATCAATTTTTAAAAAACAGTTTTAAGTTATCCGACAATAAAACTAAAACTCGCGTGTTTGACAGTGAAGTCTCATTACGGGCGCAAAATAACAGTCCTTATGATTATTTTCCGCAAACAAATTGTTTCTTCTTTAGTTGAAACCGAAAATAAGAGAAAACTCAACTTCTAATCGATTCAATACATTATTTTCATCAAACAATTTATATTTTTCGTGTAAAATAAGACACAAATTACAGTATTCTTCTTCACATTCTATATATATTAAAGTCATGTTTCATATCTTATATGTGAAAATCACTTAATGACTCCGATATTATCGCTATATATCACGCGATTATTATCACTCAGTTATCTCTCCCATAATATGAACATCCCTTCTCCTATTCTGTGCTGAATGTCTGCCCCCAATCTAAACCATATCATTATTTTGTTGGAAAAGAAAGAAAAAATATTTTTACTTAAATTAATATCAGATATCAATCATTAGAATTGTTTTTATTCGCCAAACCATTACTTCACAGTTAAAGCCTTTAAAGGGAAATAATAGTGATGTGTTTGTGCAAGATTATCATCATTATTTAGTCTTTCAATTATCGATCAATTATTTATGGCTCTGAAATAATAGATATTTTATTTTATTTTCTTGCTTTCTCCTTTTTGCCAGAATTAAATGTGAGAAATTGATTTATGAGCCGTAATAAAGTTGAAGGAAGAGAATTCTCTTTGAAAATAGTCTTAAATAAACTACATTTCGAGAAAAGAAAAATTGAATTCCAAGAGTTTTTCCCTATTTTTTGTTGAAATAAAGATAAATTAAATTGTTTTCTAATGGTTTGTTCAAACGGTATGGAATGTGTTTCAATTCCCATTGTTTTTTCAAAGAAAAAAATTAAACCTACATGATCATAAATTCAATTCAGTTCAGTTCCCACTATAATTGAAAACAGTTGTGGCAAGATCATTTATATTTTATTTGCCATAAATTACAGTTAATATATTCAAAATTTTTATAAGTTGTTTCCAATGGTAACTTACCATGCATAAAATATACGTTAATAGGTCACTTAATTTACTTTTTATCAATTTATACATTCAATCATTGAGAGAGGATCAATCATTTCTTGAGACTATGTATTGAGTGAATGGTCCCGAAGCACGAAAATAGTACATTAAATACATTAAACAGCATTTCATTGAGAAAATCTTCATATAGTCTGCAAAGAGTTCGGTAGATATCAGACAAAGAATTCCGGTTTTAGATCGAATATTGAGATATTAAATATGACATTAACCTGGAGTGAAAAAATCCATTAGAATTTCATATGAAAAGAATGAAATAACTGAGAAAATATGTGAGCGCTTTATGGTATTTTTGCTCCGGGCTAAACATCTACTCTATTTGCTGTCGACCTGTCTTTTAAAGGGATTTCTTTGAGCAAAAATCCCTTTAAAAGAAGTTTAAACTTTTTTCAAAAGATATTAAGCGAATGGAAAATCAATTTTAAGTCATAATGCAAAATATATGAGCTTGCTAGATTATATAATCTCAATTTTTCTCTATAGTGTACTTCACTATCGGATCACAAAACTAAAATCAGGGGAATTCATACTCCAAGGACTGCCGCAAAAGAAATTTGTAACTGTGATGGCATTGATTGACTGTTGCGAAGGACTGGTGTGTAAGCCCTCGCGTCCAATGCAGGCCTCAGTGGGTCAGTGTCTGCCACCCACTCATTGGGGTCTCACCATCGATGAAGTGCGGGACCATTTAGTGCTTAAAGCACATGAATGGGGTCTAACTGACGCCCAACTGGACAGACAACTCGACACTGAGCTTCACTGGACTTCTGTAGCATCACCTGTTGTCAAGTCATTAGTCGTGTCCATTCTTCATGAGTTCCAGCCCTGGTTTCACAGAAGGCTATCCAGAGTAGAGGCTGAGCGGCGCATACAAGTGAGCGGTCATAAGGACGGAAAGTTTCTGTGAGTGAAGTCATATACTTATAGTCCTCTCATTATCTACTAATTGATCGTTAGTTTTGCGAAAAAAAGAAAACTCGAATTCACTTTATTTAAAGTCAGAAATCAATTATCGATTTCTTTCTAAACTGATCCTTCAAATAATCTGCTGATAAAAGACAGAATAAGGGAATTTCTTGGCAATTAAGATAATAAGAAGTTGTAATCAATAGATAATTTCATATTTATTAAGGTCGAATCGAAAAAAATATCATGATAGTGTCATCATGGAGCAAAGTAGATAATTTGCTAAATTGAACTGTGATAATTCCAGACCAATAATTAGAAGTAGTTCAGAGTTTTTAAATTATTTTTAAATTCAATTTATAATTTTACAGTTTGGACAAGCTTGCTTAATTAGTGAATAATTTGAATTTTATTCTTTCAAAATTGTCAACATGTTCATTAATTAGAATGTTTAAAAAAGCCACTAGGTGATTTAAAAACAATTCACATAAAAAATCAAAACAATGTTTTCTCAAAATAAAACTCTTCACTCGATTACTCGAAAAAAGGCAAAGAAAAGGACATTTTTCATGTGAGGGAAAGGCATAGAAAAAGTCTAATTACTTGTGTTTTGGTAGTATTGGCTGAAAAAAAAGTCATTCGGTTTGATTGCAAAAAACACTTCCTTTGACTCCAGAGTTGAGAAAACAAATGACAAACACTTTTCATTCCATTTGTTTCCTTTCATTCCTAACATTCACTCCAGTATTGATTGCACTGAAAAAACACTCTATTTTTCTCTCACTTTTGACCACATTTTTAAGACAAGACCTCTATTTGTCTGTCGTTTGGATAAATGCTTTTCTTTCGTATGCCTTCAGAGCTATTAAACTAAGTTAAGAGACTCTGAAGTCGAGGAGAAGGAGAGAGAGAACTCGCGAAGAAGTAGACGAAGGAGTAGTAGAAGAAAGAAACAAACATTTTGTGTCATTCATTCGCTTTTCCCCTACTTTTTGATTTAAAACGTTTATATCAGCGAAATATCTATTTGTTTGAAAGGCAGCACACTTTTGAACAGTTGACAAATCTCTTTCTGAGTGATTAAATGTGTTTTTCCGACAATTTTGATCCAGCATTCAATCCCCACTATTTTAAAATCGCCTTTAAAAGGCTCATGGCTTAGCACCAAGTGCGCTTTACAACAGCTCAACTCCAATTCTAGGAAAATTTTCTTCCTATTTTGACCTTGTTTATACTCGAGAAATACATCTCAAACATGATTTATGAGGGATTTCCGCAACAAACAGCTTTCTATCCGCATAACGAAGTTACATCGAATTTCTATCTATATTTGAGCATGATGAAATGTTTTAGGCGACACCTCCTCGAGGCTATCCCTGGCTGAAAAATAACTCCTAAATAAACTATGGAAAGTGTGAAAAGAAAAGACAGTTTTTCATAGAAAATATTGTTTGAGTAAAAAATTGATTCAATTGTGAAGAGAACGGAAGGGAAGCAAAAAACTTATTTTCTTTTACAATACATTTCTTAAGAATGAGATAAGAAACTGAAGAATCCGTAGGAAAAGGAGCAGCTCTGAAGAGCACAGAATAAAAATTGTGAGGACTTCTCTTCCATCAACGCGAGAGAGAGAGAGAGAGAGAGAGAGAGAGAGAGAGAGAGAGAGAGCCTGAGATTTATTTCCAAACTATTTATATAACATTTTCTTTCTGCTCAATATATAGATGTATAACTGTTTTGGTTTATATACAGATCTCTTCCTCTTTTTGTATGTAATTCTATAGAATATTTGATTTTCTCAACGAATTCTCGAAATTGAATCAAACGGTGAGAAGAAGTGAAGTATACCCTCAGGACTGATGTCTTCCACAGTCGAGAGCAGAGTCGCCGTTAAATACAGCACTCCTTTGTGTAAAGAAAAGGCATTACATATGAGTCACAAAAAAAGAAAAAACTTTTATACCTTTCCTTCTGTCGTTTTTAATACAGTAATTGAATAGAAATCTTGTTTTTCATTCATAAAACTGTTCGGATGAAAGAGATTTCTCAAATACGATTTAGACTTTTTCCAAGCCATCCCTGAATTCCATGAATTTTAATATTATTAATTCATAGGATGTACTCTCTCCTACCTCTCACTCATAAGAGTTACATCATCAACATTTTATATAAAAGATTGAAAAAGTCAACAAAATTGCCATGTGCAATATTTATCAGGTGTTAGGAGCTTAGCGATTAATTGTCGGTAATTCCTCAGAGATTTTCATTCGCTTTAGGAAATAAGCAAGATTAATTGCTTGGAATTTATTTTTCTATTTTTAGTGAAAACATTTTTCCAGCAAAAAAAGGAAATCACTTGACTTCAAGTAAATGTCATTTATTTATTTATTTTGATTTCAGGCTCAGGGAAAGGGACGACTGTTCGTATGCGATATGTCTATCATTTGAGTCGACAGCAAAGCACTACCGCATTGACATTCTACCATCGGGCAACTTTTGTATTCAAGACGGCCCTCAATTCCAGTCCATTATTGCCGTAAGTAATACCTTTTGCTCACACATTGCATTAGATTTCTTCAAGGAAAACAATTTTATTGAAAAAAACGACCAAGATCGCTTTGAATTTAGGCAGAGCGAAATTCCGAATGTCTAGTTGAATTTTCATCTAGAATTTTTACACCAATAGATCTAATGGATATTTTTGATCAGGATATCAAGGACCCTTATTTCCTAGTTCATTATATCCCTGCTATTTTAAACAAAAAGGTTGTGGTGAATAGTAACCCCCTAAATGGTTATCCCTGTTTACTTGTCTGGCATAAGCTCATGCGCTTACAAAACACTAGAATTCAAAACATTTTGATTTGAATAAAAATTTCGTAAACAGAAAGACATTTATGTCATTAAATGGATATTTGTGTGTTCCGTTGAAATCAAAAATCCTAGATTTGTATTTTAAATGACCATGCTATGTAGTGCTATGTAATGCTATTAGATGTTATTAGAATAAATATCTCGTTAAGTGTTGGATCTTCCGGATAATGTAAATCTTTTTGGTCTATTATTGTCTGCAAATTGAAGTCAATTAAAGGCATTATTAGTCCGACAAATGTTGTTCTTGTTTTTGCTGTCGAATGACTTCATTGCATATAAAATAGATTTTTATTTTTCTTCTCAATTCTTGTCTACAATTCTCTACGAATTCAAATAAATGTGTGTTTTGTTGGAGGACTCACTCAAATGGTATTCCTCTGTAAAAGTCATTGAATACAAACAGAAAAATAGGGAATATGTGCTCAAAATCACAAATGAGTCGGGAAATCAGTTTTGATGTTTACCCACAGTTTAGGCCATAAGCTATTGAATCCATTGAACTGTAACTCAATGGACAAACATTTTAATGGCCTGTCCTTAGAGTTGATGTTTGCGTTGCGTTTTGAGGTTAAAAATTTTTCTCATATAATAGTTGTGTTTGTATTCAAAGCAAAACCAATTCATAGTCAGTCACTGACGTGAAGGTTGTTTTCATTGACTTTCACGACATTTGTTAGCATTTTTCTCATTTCATTTCTAACAAATCAAATCAATTTCAATATAAGGCAGTTAAACATACAACCACACTTGAATGACAGCAAGATCATAACAATTTCAATGTTGAGAAACTGTAAAATTTTAATTCTAAGATAATATTTTATTTAAGTTTTTGGCGTATCTTTTAAAAATTGGAACAAATGGAAATAATATGTTATAATTGTTTTGCAAGCTAATTGAAAAATTCGGAAATTAACAATTTTAAAATTACTTATAAACTGTAACATTTTAATTATAATATGATAAAATGTATAAATTTTGGGAATGTGTAGGTTGTATTGGAGACTAGAATTATCACATTTTAATTTTTTAATTTTTTGGACATCTAGAAAATTGAAGAAGGCATTTTTGACATTATTCTAATTACCAGATCAGATGTCAGCGACAAAACAAGAGCACAACAAAAGGAGTGGAAAGATTTTTTGCATTCATCTCTCCCTCTAAAGCAAGAGTTGAGCAGAAAAAACGAGTTTTTCGTTTAGTAATAGCTGTCAGTCAGAGATGAAGAGTAAAAGTGATTAACGACTCGAACACAGAGTTTGTGCCCAAAAAAAATCATTTACTGAGTGCTGGAGAAAAGTCTCATTTATTTCATATCAGACTAATTATAGAGTAAGAGCTGAGACTAATGTGCATTTAATCAGTGCTGTACTGCAGAGTTATATTGTGAACTCAATTCCCGTTATGAACGAGAAAACCCATAGTTATTATTATTATTAAAAAGAGAGACAAAAGTTTTTTTCGCTCTTCTATTGAAGGTCTCAAAGTTTTGGCTAAATTGGGATGATATTTAATTAAATTATATTCTCGATCCATATTTCTCTTCCCCTTATTGTGGGATTAAAATGATTTTTTTCTGCTCTCTATTTCCAAGAATATAATTCTTCTAAATTGAGACACATTTAGAAAAATCTGTGACAGTATTAGAGACAGTGATTAGTAGTTAGAGTCAGAAGAAAAACGGAAATTACATCAAAACTAATAAATCATTTGAGAAATAATTGACAAAATGTAATGAAAAGAAATATATTAAACGGCTTTCAGTAGTAAAACAATAGTAATAATAGTATTGAAAGGAATTAAGCGTTTGAGGAACAGCACAGACCCACTGCTCAGCACACAAATGGTTGGATATATTTTTATATTGCAATTGAAATCAAAAGAAATGAGTGAATCAAACCGACAGAAACGGATGGGTATTATTCCAGTGATGAGCAAATATTGCCGGAAAGGCGGTCTGAAAATTATCCTACTTATTATAAATCGTTGAATGATCCTGGTACTGGTCCAAATCGGTTTTGTTTCAATTGGATGAAGTGGCGTTCATTAGCCCCCACTGGTGTGCATCCCTTTTGCTGCTATTATTATCATTTCAAAGACGAAATAAAAAAGGATTTTCGAAGCCTTTGGAAGATTATAAGCAATAGTGATATCAGAGGAAAAAATTGTCTGATTTTTTCCATTAATGTTATTAAGTTTGAGAAGACTTACGGCTTATTAGTATTTATTGTTCCGATCGATAGCGCCGACGGTTTTTAGAGACACAACGAGTTTAAGTGAACCGTAAAAATAGTGATAAATCCAAATGTGTTTTTTGTTTCGGAAAAACATATTTTTGACATATTTTAAGACTGAGTTTACGTATTTCGGAGCAAATCTTTTTCCATCCATTAGTTTAGTCGATAGTCTGAGCGCTTCACTCGGAATAAGAGGAAAGAGATGTAAAACTCAGTGACAGTTATTAGAGGAGAAAAACAAATTTTCTTACATAACTCATGGGTGGCCAGAATTGATAGGGCTGTGCACTGGGCTAAAGAGGTAAACAATTGATCAGAATTCAGGGCATAATCTAAGGATAATTCAATTTGTAAGTCATTCCCCGTCTTTGTTGACAAACTGTGCAGAAATCAAATCAATTTTGAAAAACTGGAAAATTGTCTTTCGTTTGCCATTCATTTGTTTGCTTTACTTCTATTGCAAACAGTTTTTCCGCCGAAAAACTTCTTTATCTTTAAATTAATTGATTGAATGCTGTGTTTACTACTGGAATACTACCGAAAATGTAGGCTAAGGAATGTTAGGCTTAAAACGAGTTAAACATTTGCCTATAAATAACATAAATTACTGAGAAATTCCGATTCACAACATTCCTGTCCTCTTCTCTCCCTTTCCTGGCGTCAAAAGCCTTTTTAATTAAGTTATCTTTAATTGTAATAAATTATTCACTCGAAGAACTTATTTCACTCTTATATAACATTTGAACAAATATTAGGAGCAAATACAAATATGAGCAAGGTGCTCATTACATAATTTAATTGCTGTTAGCACAGTATATAAGGTTTTAATGATGTATTAAAATAAATTTATTCGGATTATATGAAAATCTAAATCTGACATTTTTTAAAGTTAATTAATTGAGTAAAAATAGCATTAAATTGAGCCTGAATTTGTTCTTGCCATTCAATGAGTCAGTAAAATATAGGTTTATGTATTTGAAAGGAAAGCCTAAAAACATGCAAATGTTTACAAACACATAAATTCAATTTATTTAATTTAATCTTTGAGCTCAAATACATTCACGATTTATTCAGTCTATGTCTGTGCTGGGAGTATATACTGGACCAAAATAACGAGGAAATATACCGGAGTTAATAAAATTTCATAACACTATCAGCTTTTAGTTCTGAAAAATTGGTTAAAAGCTTAACGAGAAGTGATTTTCCTGTTTTCGGATATTTTTAGATTCTGTTTCCCTTAAGAGTATTGACTGCACTGACTCTTCCTATTGGAAACCCGGATGACATTAGCAGCGAGAAAAGGGACGCACATTACTAGATATATAGTCAATGAATTTATCGAATGATTAATGAGTTATCAATAGCTGTGACAATGGATTCTGTGTTAGAGCACAGCCAAAGTGACGATAATTCGCTCAGGGATGAGCACACACTCTGATAGGATTGGACAATAATTATAGTAGCAATCACCAGGGTATTTAAATAATTATAAAGCCATTATCAGAGTATTGATCGCACAGAATTCAAGATTAACTACTTCACTTAACCTTATTATTAAATTATCGAGGTCAATGAGACAACAGATGCACTCTCAGAGCGGCAAAAACTCTGCTCATCCCTATTATCGCTAATATGAAGCATAAGCTATGACTTTATTCAATCAATTCATACAAAAATTATAGCTTTGAGTTGAAAGTAGTTCCGAGAAATGTTGTTAAAATATCACTAATTGTTTCGGATAATTGAAAATTTCAGGAGAAAATCCATTCTGAAAGCATTTTCAAAATTAATTACTACTGTATTTCCCTGAGAGCCGACAAAAAAGAGTCTGTCCTTTCATAATCTGAGTGACACATGAATTACATTCCGATTTAATTCATAACATTTTTATAAAATTTTTGTTTAAAAACTCAAACATTTTTTGACACGAATTCTGATCTCATTCTGATCTCTGTATCAAAAGCATAGATAAAACAATTTTCTATTCATTGGTAGAGCTGTCAGACAAAGTAATGCATGAATTAGTTTTCACTCCAATAGAAATCCAATGAATAGGTTTTGTCATTCAATTGATAAAAAAAACCTCTTTTCTGTAGCTCTTGTCTAAATATATCTCCAAATTTATCCAGATAACTGAACCTATAGAATAGTCCTAACTATTTGTTAAGATTGTGAAATTTAATCAAGATAAATTTTCTATTGATTTGATAAATATCAAAAGCTTCTGAGTAGTCCTTTATTCCAATTAAATGCAATGTAAATAACAAAGAATTGAATGACCTAGCACCTAAAATGATTAATTTATTTTCTTTCAGTTGGTCAGTCACTACACAATCTGGTCATCGGGTCTATACTGTGCTCTGTCGGAGCCGTGTCGTAGACCACAATCTCTGATCAAAGATTATGTGCAACAAACCGACCAAAACTTGAAGACCAGTGGCCGACAAAGAATTAGGAGCCTATCAATGGAAAGGACACGGAATGCCCTCAATCGCACAGTCAGAGCGACGACACCCACTAATATGAGAATTAAGGAATGGTTCGCAACAATCAATCATAAGTTCAATCGGATTAAAAAACAAACACAAGAAGTCCTACATAACCAGTCCAGACACAACCCACTCATCCAAGAACAATGTGATTACTCAGGTAAATGGCAAAACACAATTTGCACAGGATCAATATTTCAAATAAAAAATGCAGAATAAAAATCTTTGAAGTTTTATCAGATAAATCTCAAGTACGCCTTAAAGAACACTTCCCTGCAGTGCATTCAAAAAGAAATCTCAGACCAAACGTCAGACAAAATTATCGTTAAGTTTTAACTTTGATTTTGAACTCTGAAAACACGAAACAATTTGGACGTATTGTCACAAATCGGGAACAGTTTGAGCGGAGAGAAGGGAACTGCTATTGATTTAATCAATTGAGTGAATGCCTCAAAACAAATCACATTTTAGTCATCGATAGATAAACAGAGACTTTCAGAAGAGAAGTCCAGAAGAAAGGGATTTATTTGTCTAAAGTTTTTCTGAATAGATATCCTATCCATCAGTTGAGGATTATTTGGACCAAAAACAAAAAGGGGATATTCCTGTCAAACGAAGGATCTTCGCACAAATAAGCAGAATTTCTCCGACAAAGTCTCAGACTTAGCCTCCAATTAATGTTTTAGTCATTAACTTATTATCAAATAGTTATCTTTGATTAGAGTTTAATTTGATGCGACTTTTGATACCGGATTTCAAAAGTATTTGCAAAGATTAGACTCAAATCCAAAGAACAGAATAATTAGTTTTACTCACAATTAAGAGTTAGTTTGCAAAAGAAAAACATCTCTGAATTCAATTTGAATATATTCTTGAATTATTTACTATTCATTACCATTTAAATTACAATATATAGGAGAGGATGAGCAAGAACAAAGTTTCTAATTCTGCTTTATGAAATATTCTGGTCAATACCCTGAGTGTGTGTGCCTTACATTATGTTAATTTGAAACAAACTGATAATTGATTACCTTTTTTACGTTCAGGTGATATATCATCGCTGTATACACTTCGCCGCCATAATCATCACCAGTGCTGTCATAGTGAGAGCCATCGGCTGACCAACAGTCTTATCGGTCGGTCACACGAGGAGCCGGTGTTTGGTTCGGGAAATATATTTGACTTAAATAACGATTGTTTGCCTCAAAAGACATCACACATAAGGCACACCCAAAACACTAATAATAGTAATCGCGTTAGCGATCAGTCCAATGAAGTGCAGCACAAAAGCCATCAAAGACTTGTCAGGAGTTCGTCCATCGATACAATTCAGGTACAAATTGATTAAAATTAGGGCAAACACTGAACATAGAGCACAACCATATCGGGTAGCAATTTATGAAAAACACAATTACAAAGTCTAGAGTAGTGAACATTTTCCACTTTATAGCCCCTGTCTGTCATTTTTAAAAATAATTTTTACATGATGACAGTTATTTGACTTATCAAGCAAAGTCACATGTAGTGACAGTCACATATTCACGAGTAATAAATTGAGCAAAACATTAATTTTATGTGATATTACTTGGAATAAAATAAAATTGTCTTTTTATAACAGCTATTAAAACATTTAAAATTAGTTTCAAAGTCTTTTGTTTTAGTTTATGGTCAACACGTACTGATTGAATGGGGCCTCAAAAATATTGTGTACTCTAAACATGTATTTTGATCACTAAAATTGTTATCCGAATCGTTGTATAAAATTAATTTTGAGAACTCTCTGCTGGGATTCACACGAAATGGGCATTCATTTGAAAAGTTTAATCAAAAGCAATAATTCTTATGAATGGCCATTCATTCAATGGTTTTATCTCATAGTATTCGTATAATAGTATATAATAGCGGCGAATATACAGAGAATATATTGAAATAAAAAGATTTCAAAATAAATTTGAGACCATTTTTCTGGTGAAACACCGAAAATGTTTTCTCTTCTCTCGAAACTCGAGTCACGAAAATCCCAAAAGTCTTTTGAGTCAATGATTTTGGTTTGAGTTTCAAATACAGGCTTTTGATGTAAATTATGTTCTGAAGTGCTCTTCAGGGATATCACACAAAAGGCATAAGATTTAAATCTGTTTTCACCATTTCGTTCGCCAAATCTCTCTTATTATTTTCCTCGAGTTTTTTGTTCGAAGAATATTTGCAAAAGAATTTATTCTTCACTTATTTTCCATAATATTCTGGCATTTATTCCATTTTCAAGAATTTGTTTCTTAATATTCTTTGAGATTCTCTTTATGTTTGAAATGTTTCGGATAATAATAAAAGAGTAATTGAAATTTCAAATGGGATTCCAGTTTATTTAACGAGCAACCATTCCCTGTTGAGCAACTCAGATAAATTGTCCGCCAATTATTAACCATCACATATTTAAAAATTTAATTTTAAAAATATAAAGCTTATTTATAGAAGTTACTTGTTTTAAATATTAATATATAATATTTTATCATTTTTTCACCCAAAAAACTTAATTGATACATTATAATAAGATTTTGAACATCAATTTAAAATTTACAGTTTTTAAAAAGTATTTCAATCAAGTTTATTAATAAATATTGGACATATACACCCGAAAAACGACCAAAATTATGTTCTTAACACATTTTTACAAAAATCGAAACCTTGCTCACTTAAAAACTTACAGTTTATAAAACATTATTATCTAAATTTATTTGTGTTTTAGGCCTTAATGAGTGATCCATCCGTCGAATCAATTCGTTTAATGCATTGTATACCACAACCGCTCACACCTCCAGTGCCGGCCCCCAGAAAGACATTACGTTCAACGACGACATTCAATAAAGTGTATGTAAATCAGGATTTGCTTCAAAGGACACAATCTTTGGACGAATCAAATAATTGTCGGACAGAATGCAGTCATTGTTCCCATTGTAGCGAATGTCTCATTGATTTGAATCAATCGACCGATGATTTCGATGTTATTATCAGTCATTTGCAAAGAAATCTCAATAAAAACAATCAAAACGACAATAAATTTGAGCAAAAAACTAGTTTGCAATCAATGACCGCACAGACCATCGATTTATTAACCGGTAATGAAAGCAAAGATAAGACTACTTGTGCTCAAGATTTGGCAGAAATATTTACGAATCCATTAATCGATAGCAAAGATCCGAATCAATCAATTAGTTGTGATTTATTGTCCGATAAAAATACCAATAGTTTATCATCGGTTGTGCCCAACGCCAGCGTCCAACGCAAGCAGAGCGCCGGCACCAGTAGTAGTAGCAGCTCTGGTGACTGTAATCCCACTACTGATAAGCCGACGGACAGCACATCGGCTGATCCGATGGTAATCAATAGGAATTCGGATAATAACAGCTCTGATGAAAGGGAAGGTATTAATGATATGACAACAGAAGCGAACGTTTCCTCAAACATTGATTTGTTAAAAGAGTTCGACATTTGTTTCAATAATAACAACAATAATAACACAATTGAGGGAAAGACTACTCTCATATCCAACGGCACCTATGAGTACGACTCCATTGAGCTCCAGAACGAGTCTATTGTGAAGAAGGCGTCCATTGGTGTCGCAGATCTCAACAACACGGATAGCACATCCTCTGTTCCCATCAAACAGTATGATCTAAGTATGGCTTTCCTTTTGAGCTCTTGAGGAATGTTTTTCATTGAATTCTTAAACCCTTTTATCAACAGTTTGTTTGTCTGAAGAACCAGAGGAAGTGTTACAGTCTCTGTCCAAATGTAAAAGGGGTCCGCTATGTCTCGATTCAAAGTGCATTACAATTAAGAAGCGCATTGGGAACGGCTATTTCGGTGACGTCTATTTGGCGACCATTCCCTGTAGCTCTGGAGCCGCTATAATTCAATTGGCCGTAAAAATGCTCAAAACAAATGCCTCTCAACAGCAAAAGGTAACTGATCTGCCATTTTGTACCTGATCTCGATATTAATGTTTTATCCTATTTATGGCAAACATAGGCTGACTTCTTGAGAGAGGCTCAGGTGATGTCAAAACTAGTCCACAAACACATCGTTCGGTTAATTGGAGTTTGTTGTGGCGATCCCTTCATGTTGTGCATGGAATTGGCGCCTTTGGGACCACTCAATAGATATCTGGCTCTAGAAGGGGGCCGGCATTTCACAACAGAGCACTTAATAATGTTAATGCTACAAGTTGCTAAAGCTATGAACTACCTGTGCGGCCAGAATTATGTGCACAGGGATCTGGCGGCCAGAAATGTATTGCTGGTGAACGAGCACCTGGCTAAAGTTAGCGATTTCGGTATGTCCAGAGCTGTTGAACCACAGCACGATTACTATAGGGCCAGTCGGGCCTCCAAATGGCCCCTCAAGTGGTACGCCCCCGAATGTATATACTATTACAAGTTCACACACAAGAGTGATGTCTGGAGCTTTGGAGTTACCCTCTGGGAGGTTATGGCCAGGGGTCAGATGCCGTATCAGGTATTATAATTATAATAATCTTGGTGATTTTTGTTAATTATTGATTTTTGAAAAGGGTATGGACGGACAGGACATCCTTCGCATAATAAAAGATAACAAACGACTTACCAAACCAGAGAACTGTCCCGTTATTATATACCAATTAATGTGGAACTGTTGGCAATTCAAACCCGAGGACAGGCCTACGTTCCAGCAGATTTGCGATAGATTAGAAAGTTATCTAGCTAGTGTTAAGAATGGTGAGATTAAGCAGTAATGATTAGCTAATGGTTAGAATAGGATAATATCCCGGTTATACCAAAAATGTGAATATTCTTCAAAAAACTCAAAAGTTGTAAAAAATATTGTTTTTGTTATTTAAATGATATTTTTGTAATAAAATCCGAATTATAATCAATTAAAAGTTGATTTTCCTTCATAAATGACAATCAACATTATTTATCTTGATTATTTAGAGTAATTGGAGCAATATTTGATCAAGGTCGACCTGAATTATTTATATTCAGTGTCAAGTGGTTGTAAGGAATAAGTATTGGATTAATTCAAATAAATTTTTCTTAAGTGTTGTTTGTATTACTGGTGTTATAGCCTCAGTCTATTCCGTTCCCAATTTCTTCGATTCTTGAGATACTTGTGCTCTGATTCCGATCCTTAACTGATATTCATTGCTATTCATTGGATAATAAAAGTGTTGCAAAAGTATTCCCTAAACCAAAATAGTGAGGAAAAAGAGATCCAATTATTTATTTTACAGGATTTTATGGCGCTGGCTATCGAGCAAAAGATGAGCAAGATCACCCAAAAATAATATGTGCTTACAAATTATGATAAGCAAACTGTAATTCTTTAAATATTTAAAAATTAACATGATAATTAACTTTACAATTTTGGTTATTCCGGGGAAGGTATGGTTGATTACCTATTACCTATGGTATAAATTTTTCTTTTGGTTTATTCTTTTAGAATTTTCTGGAAATATCAAGAAATGGTCAAATATTAACTATCAAAAATACATTCATTAACCACAAGCAAAAACATTCGACATTTCTGTTTAATTAATATATTTTCATTCAACCAATGAATCAATTAATCACTACTTCTCCCCCTTTACCCCCTATTATTCAGTTTAATATCGGAGTTTACTCCGAATATATCACTCAGTTGTTGTCCATCTCTCCTACCATTCACTTCATATAAATACAAAACTCAATTATTTGTTTCAAAAACCTTTGATATTTCAATTTGTGAGCGAATTCTTGATTAATCAATAAATTAGTGAATAATTTGATCAATAATTCATTAATAATTCAATTTCTATAATTATTTATTTCACAACCGATGGCACACACCTGTCCTCTAAGTAGCGAAACAAATGGGTGCCGCCTTTCTCCATAACCGAGGAGGATTATTTTTCAAGCTTCCTACACAAGTCAAAAATTGGCTGCAAAAAATAGGTTGGTCATTTTATATGTCAAGTTTTAATGAATTTTAATTAATATGTGTCTCATTTTTGTGCGCATCACTGCCTGTCTATCATTTATTTTTCAATAAAAGAGATGAAATAATTTTAATATTTTTTGTAGAGCTGTCACACAATCCCCACAAATAAACGCATGAATTAGTTCTTGCAATGGATTCTTAAAATGAGAGGTCTTTAGTCTTCAGTAAAAATAATCCCGAAATTTGTTTTGACATCATTTCCAAGAGTTATCTGAATTTGTTTCTTTTGCGAAACAGTGGATCAAAATGAAACAAATTCTTCAAAAATAGATAAGAGTTTTGAGAAAAGTTTTTCCTCTGAAAAGTTCATCAAAAGAAAGGCTCAGATAAGAAGTTCTCAATTTGTTTAACAATTTTTTTACTCAAACTATCGATCAGTGAAAGGATTTTAGTGTCAAATAAACTCCTTTTAAAAGACGGAAAATTTCCAGATATTTATCCTTCAATTAGTGTTAAAGTCATTTGCAGGCAATCAAAGCCTTAGTCAAGGTTTTAGTGCAATTTGAGATGTGATTTTTCACCATGATACAATAAACAGCCATTGAAAGACACAAAAGATAAATAAAATCCATTTCAAACATACGTTTAGATAAAGTATTTGATTAGATATGACTCAAAATAAATTGCTTTACAACTGAACAGAAAGTTGTTTTCCTTTGAATTATCGTTTGGGGAAAAGTAAACTATCAAACCATCAAAATTACTAAAAGTTCAATTGAACTCAATTTGAGCCTGGTCAAACAAAATTGGCTGAACAATATTAGAAATCAGATTTTCAAAAAATATTAACAGGATTATTTTCTTTGGAAAAGATCTGATTATGAAGATATAGTAATAGAGATTAACCCAGGTGAGTGAATAGCCAATATAGAAAACTTTATTAAACTTACATTACTTATCCTCAAACAGAAAAGAAAAGTTACAGCTTCTACTAGAAAATAACATTTCTTAAAAAGTTCAGCATGTTAATTATTCAGAATTAAATGCCTTTCTTCCCATTGTTTTCAAAGAAGAATCTCTATCTTTAATCAAGAAATTGATGTTAAATCGTTGTTGACTTAACTTTAGAGTCGATAACAGAGTTTCACACTTGAATTACAGCGAAAGGCACTCAACTCTCACTTCAATCGTTTTATTCGTCTTTAAGTTTAACTTTGAATACGAATCAAAAAACGATTAGTCTTTCGATAAGTGAAAACTAAACCCATTTTATAGATTACCTGATATTGAACTGTGAGGTCAAATGGGAGTTCCGTATTTCAACACTTCGTTTTTTGCTTGTTGGAAATATAGTAGCTTGATCACTTAAATCTAATTGATCTAAAAATATCAAAAGCTATTGTCATACTTGAATGGTAGCAATAATTTTACTTGATGATTTATTTTATTACATCTATTTTTGTTATTGTTGTTTTTGTAACTAGTTGATTTTATTGAACCAGAACCCAGTTTTTTTGATTCATTCATTTGAAATGTTCTCGAAGTTTATCATTAGAGAAGAAATGCTTTTTTGGCCATCAAATGAATTGAGTGAAAAATGTTTGCCTCGATTTCGCCATAAATCAAATGAAATTGAAGAGTAATTGAGTCAAACATCGAGTTGTGATACCATTGCTATACCATAGCTATGGATTACAAGACATAAATTACACACAATTCGTATGAATAGGGCTTCAAAAGCAATTCATTTCATTGGATTTGGATTTTATTTATCATTTGATTCATTCAAACATTCATTTAAATGAAAGCATTTGAAAAATGAGCAAAACATAAAGCTATAAATAATGCCAGATATTGGTCCAGTTCAATTTGTTCAAGTTGAAAATAACTGTTGCCTTTTTCTGGGACCTAATATTGTGCGTGAGAAGTGAAATTGTACCATGGAGAATAATTAAGTAATTTGATGGTTGTAATCGATATGTAATATATAAGGCTATAATTATTTAAAACGTTTTCTTAATCATTCATTTTGTTATTGCTGTAATTCAATATTTTGTGCATGATAACATTTTTATTCTTGGTCAATAATCTACTCAAATACATTTGATTTTAATATGAATAAAATATAAATTATTTAACATGTTATTAATAGCAAATCAATCCTAGTTAATTTTCTTACTCAAATTATACATAAATCTGTTGTTTATGATCCACCTTGCTCATCTTCAATCAATATTACAGTATTAGTGAATAGTCTCAGAGAAAAATAGTATTTATTTTCTGTTTTTATATATTGTAGCTTATTTATTTAATGATTTTTTTTTGTATTTTGATATGCAAATTGACCTCAACTAATGTATTGTAGAATTTTATCGATCAATTGTCAAAAATTGAGATAAACTTGATAGATTATTGGAACTTTCTTGTTGTTTTCCTATGGAGTGTCGATCGATAATCTATTTGTGCTTTAAATCAGTTATTAAATAACAATTGACTGCATATTCTGACAAATAATGATTGATGAATAATTGATCAAGGCTAATTTTCTGAATTAATTCAATCGGTAAATCATTAGTTCACCACAATGAACATTATAATTTTGTTTTGCTAAATAACTTTTTTGCTCTTATATTAGATTATTTTTCCAAAGAAATCTTTCTAGAAGTCTAATAATGTTCTTGTTCATTCTTTCAAAGGTTACTTCATATTGGAAACATGATCTTGAGAGCAGTGGCAATCACGGTAAATTAAATTTCTAATAAATGACCATGTTTAATTATTAATTTGATAGCAAATGCCCTTGGTCTATTTCACTTTTATCAATAATCGGTCAGAGATACATGGTAACTTACTTGACTTTCCAATAATTTTACAAAAATACGCAAATATAAGGTAAATCCATCAAATAAAATTATCTTGTTTATAAAATCTCGTTTTTATTTAGCTACCATTTTGTTTCACCAAAATATCCTGGATGGAATGGCATGATGAAAGAACTTGATAATAATGTAATACATTTAGCAATCAATTTTTTTTATGGCTGATGAAAAAATTATCTTGATTATCATTAGAGAGCTGATATTTCTTTAACTCCTATTGTCCAAACTGAGAGTGCTATGAATTTAGTAGATTTCACCAAGACAATCTTCATCTCAAACTATGTAATTTTGAGTAAATCCAACCATTACAAGACTAAAACTGATTTGATTGACCATGTCTACAAAATTGAGTTATCCGTCTGGTTTTTCTTGTTGTTAAGCATAATGACAACACTTCTGGTCATATATTTTAATAGATTTATAGAAAGAAAAATCAATTTTTGGAATATTGTCTGTATCATTTTACTCCAGAGTAAGTGATTTATCAAAAGTCCATGATAAAATGATAACAATAATTTATTTTCAGACTACAAAGATAAATTATTGTTGAGTCCTTCAGCGATTGTGATTACATTTTTCGTATTCTCTTATACCTTACTCCTAATCTCAATAAACACCCAGATTGGGGTCAGAATTGTTGTCGTCTCCAATAAAATTGAAATCAATTCAATGAATGATATATTGAAAAGGAATGAGATTTTGCCCGCTATTTATGCCTCAACCAGTTTGGAAACATTGCTCGTATAGTTTGTCACTCATTTACACTACTTTTTTTCAATTGATTTTTCTTAATTCAGTCGAATAGCGAGGATAGTGTCCATCAAAGTTTGTGGTCACGAATCAAATCGCGTCCAGACCTCTGTCTGAGACACGTGCCGTCTCATGTTAATGGAGAATCCATAGGACATAACCAAGATTTTTATCAAGCTCTTTTGAGTGGTCGAATGGCAACATTTGAGCCTGATTATTATAGTGACTTGATCATATACGACTACTGCCGATACGTGCCGGCTATGCGATGGCACAGATCACCATCGGTTGAGTCACTGCCCCTTCGTTTCTCCTTTGGAATTCGAAAGGATCTTGATAAAAGTTCGGTTCAAATAATAAATAATTTGTAAGAAATGATCTTGGTAAACTTGAAAATAACTGGATTTTCACCCATAATAGTATTCAAAGATTAATATCCGGGGGATTTTTCACAAAATGGTTTTTCGACGATCATGTTATGGAAAAAATATTTGATGGTAACCGACCCCCACCCGAGTGTGCGAAGAATATCGGAGAAATTGATTCGGAATATATTCCGATTAATGTCTCGAATATGAAATACTTTTCGAGAGTTATTTCGGTTATCCTTTTAATCGCATATCTCTTACTATGGATTGAAATCTGGAAATTTGAGTATCACATTAGAATTATGAAAATTAGACCTGGTCATTATCGAATATAACATTTTATATTATTGTAACATGAATAATTAAAACTAGAATAAGTTGTTTCTTGCTCATATTGGAAATTATAAGGAGTTTACATTTTAAAAATTGCTTGGTGAATAATAAAAATAAAATGCTAAGTTTATTAAGTTATTATAAATGATCAATTATTTCTATTAATAGTTTCATGGTGATCTAATGATTAAAATTATTAGCATAAATCAATTGATGATAATTATTTTTCAATATTAATGTCATGTTTTGACCTATCATTAGCTATTTAGTAGAATCGAGGCATTCATATAATTATTTAATCAATTATTGGAAATTTCATATTTTTTCCAATTACGTAACTAGATCAATTTCTGATAAATTATATTAGCCTTCAAATTGTGTTCCATCATTGAACTGAAATCATATAATAATGTCTTGATTAACAAAATCATCTTTAATATGGATTTAAATGTCGCTGTTCTAAGCGTAAGTTTTTTGCTATTTTTCAAAAATTCTCTCTTGCTTATTTTTCACTATTGTTCACAGCAAAATCCCCTAGTATATTTCAAGAACGCCACTGAAGTCGGAGGAAATCTAATTGACTTTTTAGTTGTTTTACAAAAATTTTCAAATATCAGGTAAAATACGAAAAATCAGTTTAAATTTTAATCAAGATATAAAACGCTTATTATAGTAGCAAGATCGTTATCCCAAAAAACCCGGGCTGGGAAGGAGTTATCGAAGCTATGATGAAGGGAGTAGGCTAAATATTTAATTAATAATAATAATAATAAATAATTAAACCTGTATTTATGATATTAAATTATGTTTTTGAAATTAGCAAGCTGATATGTCACTGACTCCATTTGTTCGTAAACCAAAATACGATGTTTTAATGGATTTTTCAGAAACGATACAGTTTTGCGGTTATATTATGATGAGTAAAGTCATTGAAAATAGATATGAAAGCGATTTAATCGATCACTTATTCAAAATCGAGTCAATTGTTTGGATTTTATTCGGTATTTCACTAATCGTTTTATTAATCGTGATTTCTATCGAGAACTCCAAGATTCAAATGAATAGGTGGAGGGTTCTCTTCTATATTACTAGAATTGTTTTAAACCAGGGTAAGATTTTTCAACTCTAGATTTGCCTTTTTATAATCAGATTTCCAAATTATTGAAACTTGTTAATTTCAGTTGATATGGTTAAACAATATCTGAATAAAATAACCGCTTTTACATCCTTGTTCATTCTGTGCTACATGCTCTTCCTATATACTGTAAACGCAATGATTGGTGTCGGGATAGTCGTCGATAAGAAGAGCAATCAAATCGATTCTTTGATGGATGTACTGAACAGAAAAGAAAAGGTAGTGCCCTCTATCTATAAAGGCTCAACAATCGAGGAAGTTTTTGTAATTATTTTATGCCCATGATTAATTTATTTTAAGAAAAACTATTTGTTATAAAGAAAAATGGTTCAGATCCTACTTATAAGAAGCTCTGGGATATTATTGACTCAAATAAAAACTTATCGCTCAGAGTATTGCCACACATTATCACCGAAGAAACCGTTGGTTTCAATCAGTATTTTTACAACTCTCTGGTCGAGGGAAAAGTCGTTAATTTTGAGGCCAGTTATGCAACAGAAACCATAAGAGTGGTGTACTGTCGGAGGGCCCCCAAAATGCGTTGGCATAAGTCACCCCTTTTGATGGACATCGTTGTCGTGCGCTTCCAATTTCCGTTCAGCAAAACTCTCGATCAAAACATCAGGAATAAAATAAACACCATGTACGATTTTTAATTTGTTTGATAACTTTCTCAGATAATTATATTGACCAGGATACAACGTTTGACATCTGCTGGCATTTTTTACTTGTGGTTTCACGACTATTCAAAAGAAGCAAAATTGTGGTTCGGAAAGGCAGAGCCCGAGTGTATCCACGACCAAAAACGAGATGACTCCGAGTATTTTCCTATCAATTTGTCGAATTGTAAATATTTCAGTTCAATCATCTTGGTGATGGTTTTGATTTCACTTGCTTCAGTTATTTATGAATTATTTGCATCAAGTTCAACTGCTTCTCAATCATCAATTTTATTTACTAATAGAAGAAGTAAAAGAAGGAATAAATCATTTGTAAATATATTTAAAATTGATTTTTATGTAATTGAGCATGTACTAATCTAAATTTATTTATTAGTTCATTAATAGATTATGAAAATAAATGACCTGTGCCGATTTACATAATCACATGATCTATTGCGGGTTCATCGATTATTTATTACCAATTTTATTGATTATCTCTTTTTTCAAATCTTTTCACTCAATCCCAACAAAGTGTTAATAAAATTATTGATAATATTGTAATGTAATTGAATTTAATTCAGTAATCTATCAAATTAATCATCAAATGTATCATGGCAAATACTTCGACAAATATTGCAAACATATTTACATATAATGTTGTGTCATACAAAATTTAACCTTGATTATTATTTTTCATGATGGAGTTAAGAGTAGCTGTTTTGAGTGTAAGTTAAATGAATTAAAGCAAGGTAGTGCTTTAATTTTTCTTTTGTTAAAGCAATCACCCCTCATCTTTTTCAAAAATGCCACTGAAGTTGGTGGAAACTTTATGGAATTTTTATTAATCATGCAAAAATTCGCGAATATTAGGTAAAAGAGTCTATAATAGGACTTCATTTTATTTAATCAAGAAATCTATAAATCTTAGCTCAAAAGTAATAATTCCAAATAATCCTGGTTGGGCTGGAGTTATTCAATATCTTGCTGAAGGGGTGAATAAACTCTTTCTCTTCTATTTAATAATCTGTTTCTTTTTCTAGCAAGCTGATATGTCACTGACTCCATTTGTTCGAACACCAACTTATGATAAATACATGGATTTTTCAAAAACAATTCAATTCAGCGCTTATATAATGATGAGTAAATTGAGTGAAAACAAATATGAAGTCGATTTACTCGATCACTTCAAAAATATTGAGTCAAAAATTTGGATTTTATTTATAATATCTCTTTTGGTTTTATCCGCCATTAGTTTTATCGATAAATTCATGTTTGAGTCTTTGCGCCAAATAAACTATTGGACATATATTAGGATCCTTTTAAATCAAGGTGATCTCTACAATGATTTTACCATGCTTATTCATCATCTTACATAATTTATAGTTGAAATGATTAAGCAAGAGCTAAATTCTATGACCGCATTGGTGTCTCTCTATATCTTATGTTATATGGTTGTCGTCAATGAAATCAATGGTATGATTGGCGCCAGTATTGTCGTCGATAAGAAGAGTAACCAAATCGACACTTTTAATGACATATTAAAGAGAAAGGGAAGGGTTGTTCCCTCTATTTATAATGGATCTATGCTCGAAAATTTGCTTGTAACTATTAAAAACCTTGATCATTTTCTTTAACTAATCTAAATAATACATAATATCCAAAAGCGAACTAGCTCAAATAGAACTTATAGAAAATTATTGTCTATTATCGATTCAAATAAGGATTTATCGCTGAGAGTCGTTCCTCCGATTATGAACACAGAGACCGTTGGTTTCAACAAACATTTTTACAGATCTCTTGTTGAAGGAAGACTTGTTAATTTTGAACCTAGCTACAGTACTCAGTGCATCAGAGAGGTATACTGCCGGAGGGCCCCCAAAATGCGTTGGTATATATCTCCCCCTTTGATGGACTTAATGGTCGTCCGATTCTCTTTTCCTTTGAGTAAAGCAATGCCTCAGAGTTTGAAGAATAAAATTAACTTAATGTAAGTAATAATCAATTTATATCTCAAATATCTAATCAAGATACTTGAATAATTTGATTAGGGCTGAGCGGTTAGTATCAGGCGGATTTTTCACTTTGTGGTTTCATGATAATTCCAAAGCGTCCAAGATACTTAAAGGCAAAGCTGAACCAGAATGTATGCACGATCACAAAGCAAGTGATTCTGACTACTTTCCAATTAATTCTACAAATTGTAAATATCTTGGTTATATATTCTGCTTGATGATTGCCTTAAATCTATCGATTTTTATTCTTGAATTATTTAAAATAACAGAATATAGATTAATTATTAAAAGAAAATTGTCGTAGAATAGAATAAACATGACAAATTACCTTATGATAAGGAAAAGGTTATTTTGACATAAAAATTGATTGGAAAATATCTTTTGTAATTTCTTTTTAATAATTGTATAATAATTATAGTAATTAAATAACATTTATTAAATTTACTGCAATTTGTTGTCAATCATTTATATCTAGTAAGAAAAGGTAAAATTAACCTTTATAATAAGATACATAAAATTAAATAATAATTTTATATTTAATATGGTCTAGTCAGTTATTACCTGGTAACAGATTGAAATCTTATTTTGATTATGGTGGATCATTTTAATTATAATAAAAATGGCGTTAAAAGTTGCTGTCTTGAGTGTTAGTTAAATTTAATGAAATTTAATGATCTTGTCAATTATTTGTTTGAAGCAATCACCCCTCGTATTGTTCAAAAATTCCTCTGAAGTTGATGGCAATCTAATGGAGTTTTTAGTTATCATGCAAAAATTTGCTAATACTAGGTAAATAACCTGAATCAATACAATAAGGAAGTCATTTAATTGAGAAATTCATCCATTTTAAGTTTAAAAATCATTATTCCAACTAATCCTGGTTGGAGAGGCGTCATAGAAGTTCTGTTAAAAGGGGTATAATATGCTATTTATTTCCCTTTTGATCAATACATTAATTTACTATTTTTGTAGCAAGCTGATATTTCATTGACTCCATTTGTTCGAACACCAACTTATGATAAATTCATGGATTTTTCCAAAACAATTCAATTCAGTGATTATTTAATGATGAGTAAAGTGAGTGAAAACAAATTTGATGTCGATTTACTGGATCACTTCAAAAATATTGAGCCAATTATTTGGATTTTATCTGGAATATCTATCATGGTATTATTCTTGATAAATATTTTCGATAAACTCATATCTGATTCGATAAATCAAGTAAACTATTGGACAATTATTAGAATCCTCTTGAATCAAGGTGAACTCAACAAAATTTTACCAAGATAACTTAAGTTATAAGCTCATATATTTAACAGTTGAAATGGTTAAGCAAAAGTTAAATTCAATCACCGGAATGGTATCCCCTTATGTTTTATGTTATATGATTGTGGTCAATGTCATCAATAGTATGATTGGCGCCAGTATTGTCGTCGATAAGAAGAGTAACCAAATCGACACTTTGAACGACATATTAATGAGAGAGGGAGAGGTCGTTCCCTCTATTTATAACGCATCTATGCTCGAAAACTTGTTTGTAAATACAATTAATATCTGATATCTTGTTCTGATCAAAATATTTTTTCACGAAGAGAAATAGCACGAATAAAATTTATAAAAGGATATTAAGCATTATAGACTCGAACAAAGATTTGTCGCTAAAAGTCATTCCTCCGATTTTGAACGGAGAGACAGTTGGTTTCAATTGTCATGGGACGGCTTTTAGAACTAAAATGTGCATGCTTATTCTTGAATTTTGGGTTCAATTCATTGATTTTTACAGTTTTTAATTATTAGAAAAGTTTTTGTCATTTAATATATATTCTATTACAAACTCTTAGACTTGCATTCATTCAATTCAAACAATTATAAGTTTTAACAAATATTTAATTTCAAATATATTATTACAAATATTTTCATTGTATTTGACTTTTAATTAATGATTGAAATGAGTTTTGATATGAATTCCTGTGTTTTTGATATCAGATATTCGTCATATTTTGCGGATAATTGTATGCTTTGAATGAATAGGAATCAGTCTTATTCTACACTCCTTTGAGTGAACTGTTTTTATTAAGAATAATTGTTTAGAGATTTTTGTTTAAACTGTAATTTTGAACAACTTTTGATTAATTCTTAAATAAACTTATTTTTAGCTTTAATTCATAAAAAGTGGAATTTTTATAATAATTTAATCAAGATCAATTTAGTATTCGGCTAAAACCTATTAGAAACTTTAGTAGACACCTTGCACAGCTTAACCACCTTGCTGATTACTGGACATTTGGTGTCAAATTACCGGAAAAGGAATTGGAAAAAGCTCCCTGTTCAATTTTATTTTCAATCAGGAACCCGGAAACCTTACACAATCAACACTTTTACAAATCTCTTGTTGAAGGAAGTATTGTTAGTCTTGAGGTTTGCTACAATTCTGAGCCCATTAGAGAATTATATTGTCGGAGAGCCCCCAAAATGCGTTGGTATATATCTCCCCCTTTACTGGACTAGTGTCCGAAAGAGGGGCCCCTCAACCCGCGTAAACCCTCATCACTCACTCACGCCCGCGGGTTGAGGGCGTGATT
>JAQIXD010000176.1:0-35857 GCA_034699985.1 Minunthozetes semirufus
TTACTTCATTTTAAGCTACATGTCGGAAAACCCCGAATATACCGGCAGTATCATTATCCTCATTATATACCGACATGAAGCTCTTTTGGAGGTAATACGGTAAAATTTAAATCAAATTCTTTGAATAAATCCTAATTAAGTGATATTTATATTTGATTTTATATCTTTTATGTTATATTTCACTATTAATTAATAGAATACTTATATTTGAGTCAAATTTAATTAATGTTTAATGGAATGCATTTAACAATTAATTATCAAATAATTCATTTTTAATGATAACTTTATTTCGTTTCAACTTTTGATAAATACTTAAAAATATTATTTTTCTTTGGATTTGTCAAACATTTTGAATGCCCGACACATCCGAGAAGATGCCATTTATTGCAAATTCTCAAACAATGCAATGAAAGGACGGACACACATACACACACATACACACACACATACACACACACACACACACACACACACACAGACCAGTGTCAGTGTGTTTTATTTGGTCAGAAAAAGTGGTTGACGTTATTATAGTTATTTTTTTTGTTCAGTCATCTAATGCTCTTTTTCTTGAGACCGATTGAATCCATTCTTATTTTTTGTGTCCAAATGTGTGTTTCTTCTCTTTATGGGGTTTTACTGCACATCAGAGGACTGGCTATTATAGTATGGATCGATTATATTTGAAACGAGTAGTCAACTACTAGTCATTGTATTTTCTTATTCTTATTCCGGAGATATTCTGTTGAAAATCGTTGTAAGAGAATCGCTGGTGAGAGGGAACAGTGAGAACAGGCTTTCCCTCATTGGCATCAATATAGATGCCACCACTTAATCGCTTTTGTCATTCAATTTATTCCTTATATTTGTTGTTCACTGTGTGTTGTGTGCTATGGTTTGCAATGGTTTGCAAACTCGGAATTTCTATTTTTATTTATCCCTTGCCTTCACTTTAACAGCAAAGCCTTCAAATCAGTTAATATTATATATTATTTCACTTTTTATTGTTTTCTCGATTTTTTATATTCATTTTCTATGGTATCCTTAATACAGATGTTAAGTGCAATAGTAATCTATTAAGTATTTTGCATTTCCGTTCATATTATACGGTTCCTAATGATGCTCCTCTATTGTCTCATACATCGAAAGTCAACTAAAAATAGCTGAAGAGTCAAATCTGTTTGAAATGATTTTCTCTTTTACTGTTTATATGTTTATATTGAATGAAAAATTAGGAAAAATTGAAATTTATTTGAAATAAGATTTTATTTTCTCGAAATTCATTTCAAAAATTGAAAATTTACAGTAATTTTGAAATTATAAATGACTTCCCATTTGAGAACTGTATTGAAATTAAGGCCACTTTCGAGTAAAGCGCAGACTTTTTTGTCAGCTCTGGTCAGTTAACTGAGAGTCGACTGATTGTCACTGAGTTCTCAAAAAAACTTATAGAATATCGCGTTATGGGGAAAGTCATCAATCATTTAAATGACATTAACGCAAAACTTTCAGAAAGTATTCCATCTGATCCTCTCATCCATGTCTTCAGATTTCTCTTCAAAAAGACTTTTCTGTTGAGACTGTGTCTCAACTTTTCAAATGACGTCCGAATGCCTTACGTTTCAATAGTTTCGACATTTCATAAGTTTTTATATCAAATAAAGACTATAATAGCGATCAAAAAATGATCAAAAAAATGATAAAACAAAGCAATAATTTTTTACTTCAATCGATTCCAATCAGTTTTCTATACTTTTTTGACAATAAATATATCAGAGAAATAAAGCGATTATTTTTTGAACATTGATTTCAATTAAATTAGAAAAAATCATTGAAAGTCTTATTGATTGCAATTCATTACAATGTGTTGAACACATGTTAGTCACTATTCCAGCGAAAGTCAATTTGAATTCAGAAAAACGTTGAACTGATCCATCAGAACTCCATACTTCTTTACATTCCATACGGCCCTGAATTTGGCTTAGATATGGGAATAGAAAAGAAGATATGGCGCTCTAATGGACACACATTAACTCAATTGACAAATAATTAGTAATAATAGTTTAGATTAGTTAATATCCTGATCCAATTCAATGGCAAAATTAAATTGATCTGAAAAATCCAAAAACCAAACAGATTTTGAATCGAAATAATAAATATTCGCTAAAATTGTTGGAAAAATTGTTAAATAAATAATAATTTCAAATAATTTGATGAAATGTTTCACTATTTTTGATTAATATTATCCGAAATCACATTCAAAATGAGATAAAATGAGAAAAACATTTTTATCATTGAATTCACACAACATTTTTGTCGGACGATTAGCCAAAAGTATTGCACACAAAATGTTCTCGAATTGAGTCCAGAATAAGACTGACTGACAAAAGACACGAAATTTTCAACTGAGGAAGTGTTGGGCTGTTGAGGATGTGGTTGAGCTCTGAGACTGAGATGTCTGAGTGCATATCCTTATAAGGGGTGCCAAAGAGATGAGTCTCAGATGAGGCAAAGATGAGCCCTGTCTTATGGGTGTGTATCCGATGCTCTGCACAGCAAACAGTCACTGAAAAGCACTCCAAAACTTTTGCTGAGCTGTTGCTCCTCAACGCACAGAATAGGCTCACATATGTTATTCATTTTAGGATTTTGTGTAAATTGAGATGAGGGGGATAGGGATGACACAGTCGTACGCTCACACCCTCCCTATGACTAGTATTAAGAGCAGAGCCATCGCAAGTCTGCGATTACTAACTGACGAAACAGACTGAAGAGAATAAGCCATAAAAAATGCCAAAACCATTCAAAACCAAAATTCTCTCGTCTTTTGGCCGAACATTGAATTAGATTTTACGCCAAATTATTTTTCATTGAAATAAAACTCTGTTTTCAATAATAAACTTCCATTAAATCACTTAATCTCACATAAAAAGTAAATTATAACTTATGGTAGTCTTCATGTCTTTATTGCATTATTAGAGTTTAGGATCTTTTAAGTTCTTTACCGACACTATTGTAAACCAACGAATCGATACATAAAATAGCGATTCAATACTTAAACGCATAAAACACTGAAATAAATTGAGAGCTTTTTTTCTCACCAATTAATGTGAACCCAGTGTCGACTCAATTGATATAATTATTTCTTTTTAAAAATTATCAAATGGTTGGTAACGAAAAAAATCTAGTGATAGGATGATCAGGTTTAAAGTTTAAGCATATGATTATTTTTGGTGACATTCGTTCAAATGGTATTTGTGTTGAATTCCCAATTTATGTCCTTTTGATTTTGGGCACAACACAACTGTAAGACCTACCAAAGTATGTTTTGACATCAACTTATTTAGGAGTGTACCCCCTCCTGACCATCCATATAATTGATGTAAACCATATGCCCATCAGTTTTGTTACAACTTTGAAGATATCTCGTCATAAGACATATAATAAGACATATTATAAGACATATAAACAAAATTTAATCAAATATTTTATTTAAAAGATTTTTATTAATAACTTTTCACTCATTCTGTGCGGTTCTCTTCCATTCTCTGCTATGAAATTGATTACCATTTCTGGTTCTAAATCTTTTTCATTTGATTTGAATCCAGTAATGATCCGAAACCATAAAATAATTCAAACTTCAGATCTATTTTCTAAGACTTGAATTAAAATCATTTTTGTTGAAAGAAGTCTTTGATTATTAGTTTTGAATAAATGGTATTAATAATGAGTTTTGATATCTTTCTTATCAATAGTGCGATGAGAATACTGTTATCAAAGTTGGCGCGAACCTGGATTGTTGACGAAAAGAAGGACGACGGGTATACAGCCCTACATTTGGCAGCCCTTAACAATCACGTAGAAGTGGCCGAACTTCTTGTACAACAGGGAAAGGCTAATATGGATTTGCAAAACGTTAATCTTCAGACACCATTGCATTTGGCTGTGGAGAGACAGCACACACAGATAGTCAGAGTATGTGTTGGAGTGTTGGCCCACTTCTAATACAACCAAAATATTTACATTATTTTGAGATAACTTTCGCTTATTTTTCGTTGAATTTTGAGTTCATTTCAAAAGATTTGAATTATTTTTAATTGAATTCAAAATTAGAGTAAAAATTAGGTTTTCTTTAATCAAATTATAGCTAAACTTAAAGTTACGGATTCTGAGAGACAAGAATTGCCTTATTCTCAGTTTGTTCGGCATATGGGCTGTTCTGAGTCTTTTCAAGTCTATTAAAGCATTAGATAATGTGTTGGTATTTATAGCGCACACAACAGGCGAATGACTTCTGTAAAGATGGTTTACATAAGGAGTGGATGTAAACTATTTTTGGTCTCTCGACTGCATTACTTGAGCCAAACATTACTCTTAAACTAATAAAATAGAAAGTAATACATCTGTACAGCTGTCCCCTCAATGCTTGCCATTCAGACTTTGATACTCTAATTATGTAAACTCAAAGACTGGCTTTGATTTTGTTTTAATTACTTTTTATGCTATCATTTATGAAATGCAAATACACTTCAACTTTGAAACACATTTTTCAACGAACAATGAATTCCCAAACAATACCTAAACGAGGGTTCCGTCAAACAAATAACAAGACTTCTCACTAAATATAAACGACTGATCTATTCTGGTCCTCTTCTATAGCTTTTGGTGAGGGAGGGATGTAATCTCAATATTCCCGACAAAGATGGAGATACACCACTTCACGAGGCATTGAGACATCACACGTTATCACAACTAAGACAACTTCAGGATATGCAAGACGTTGGAAAGGTATCACATTATATGACAATAAATAGACCATAGGATAGACCATAGCAACAGACAAATCACTTGAATCTGATCTCTCTTTTCAATTCAATATCGAATAGAACTCAGGGTTTGAGACTTGAATTATGAGTGACTTAAGGCTTTTCTGATGGCTTTGAGGCTTAATTTTATGCCATTATTTGCATTAAATCTTTGATTAATTATTTCGCATATAAGAGAAGAGATTTATATATGATTTAAAAGAAGAATATTTTATTCGTGAAACAGTTCTAAACAATTCTTTAGACAATTTTTAAGACAAAAATCGATTTCTTAAAGAATTTTATTATTTATTATATAATTATGTATTTTGTGTGCGGTTTAGCTATTGATGGGATTGGGAGCTCAGGGCTCAGAGAAAAAGAGCAGCGCATCGATCGCCTGTTTTCTGGTCTCTAACGGAGCAGATCTTAATGTAAAGAATAAGAAAAACCAAACACCACTTGATCTCTGTCCGGATCCAAACCTTTGCAATACACTGAATAAATGCCATAAAGAAAGGCTTTGGTATGAAATCCATTAATCTTTTGCTTTTCGTTTCTGACTTCGATTCTGATAACACTATTCATTTGAAACTGATTTCAGTGGTGGACAACCGCCTGCCTCTCCCGTATCTGTGAGCTCTCAGACAGAACAGGAAACCCTCGAAGAATGTATGGTCTGCTCTGACAATAAAAGAGATACACTCTTTGGTCCGTGTGGTGGGTATTCCATTCATTTCACTTTTGGTTAATAAAAGTAATAAAATCTTATCTAACATTTTGTTGATTAAATTTAAAGGTCATGTGTCTACCTGTTCCATATGTGCGCCCCGGTATGTATTCAATCAATTCTCAGTTTATTCAATATTTTGTTTATTACTTTTCTATACTTTTCTTCAAATAAACCTTTTCTTTGAATTTCACTCATAAAATGTTTATTTCTTTTCGTAAACAATAATTTGAAAGATATATGAAAATCACAAAAAATATTCATAGTTTGAGTGAATTCCCCCTCTTTTAAGTCAACTGATCATCATTTGCCATATCCTTTACGAAACATCTTATTTAATGCTCTCTTCTTTGAATTCTATTTAAAATTATGTCCTGAAGTCGTCTATTGATAGTTCTCTATCGTTCTCTCTCTTCTCTGTCTCTCCCCTACAATTTCTTTGCTTATTCTGTGCTCCTTAATTCGAGTGGAAAGGCATTTGTAGGCATAGCTCAAACAGTCTTTCCCTCATTTTGTGCATAGAATTTATTTTTAAATCGCTTTCCTCTCGTTTTGTGACTTTCAGTCTTTGTTTGGAATTAATTTCAAAGTTTAGAGAAAATTAAATCAAATGAAAAACACTTCTGAAATGAGAGTCAAAACTTAGAGTCAAATAAAGTGATAGAAAATTGACTTTTATTTTCATTTCAAACAAAACTTAATTTAATGGAAATCTTTATTTTGAATACAAATTATGTTTCGAATCAATTCAATGGAAATCTGTTGTGAGAACTCTTCTCAGACTAAATGTCCTAATTTTGAAGTCTGGGCTCATTTGGTCGTAAACTTAATTAAATATTTAATTAATTGCAATTAATTTCGATATATTGTTAGTTATATAATGAGTACAGAAGAGTCCGCTCTATCTTATTGAATGGAAGAGCGATTTAAGTAAAGGACATGTATTTCTTATACAACTTTCTCACACAAAACGCTTTCATTTCCTCTTCTCTAAGATTTATTCATTGATAACAAGTCAAGTGAACTATGAGTTTGAAGCGATGTCGCGCTCAGAATAAATTTTAGGTCTTCTCCTATTACCCCCACATTCTATAAATACTAAACTCAAAAGAATATGAAAATTAATTTCTAAAACAATTTAAACTGATTTGACTGAAGACAACAATTATATGATTTGACATTTTATCTCAAAAATGGACTTAAAATAAAAGCAATGAATGCTTTAAATAAAATAATTTCTCTTTTGCTTTGATTTATAAACATTTGTTACAAATGAAGAATAATTGACGATATGTTCCTCTATTGGCTTCTGTTCTAAAAATATATTCTTATATTCGATAATAAATCTGATCATTGATTTTGTCAGACATTTGTAACTCTTATCTGATTTTTACTCACATTTCAGAGTCAAGAAGTGTCTCATCTGTAAAGATGTCGTTCAGTCCAGGAATAAAGTCTGACTATTATTACAATTATTACTCTCTTTTCGAACAATTATTCTAAACTTTTAATTATTTTCTCAGATCGAGGAGTGTTTGGTTTGTTCTGATAAGAAGTCAAGCATTTTGTTTAAGGTATGCCTTCATTCTTAGCACAGAAATGGCTTTGAATTTAGTTTTAAATCGAATTCAAATCAGAAAACTGTTTACTGCATATACAGGGATGTGTATCAACCCTTCAACATCTCTGGTTGAACTCGATTTGATTTTTGGTCACTCTTTTTACTATAACTATAGATTTGTTCTCAGTTTTAATAAATATTTAAATAATTCACTAAAAATTTGATAGGATTTACGTTTATTTAGTTAAATGTTGAGTCATTTCACACAAAATGATATCATTTTTAAAATATAGAGAAAGAGTTTTGTCACTCTTTTCAAGAGAATACCTAATCTGTGGTCAATCGAAGCCATTCTGTGTTGAAATTCAAAGATTAAATCGAATTAATTATTTGTTTTGTTGACAGCCATGTAATCACTTGTGTGCGTGTGAGGGCTGTGCGCCTCTTATGAAAAAAGTAAAGCCTTTTCATTGAATTTTATTGAAAATAATTTTTAAAAATATATAAAATATATATAAATATTGATTCACTTATATATCACTTATTTATCTGATTTGTGGCTTACAGTGCGTTCAGTGTCGAGCAAATATAGATCAGGGTTTGTATCGATTTATATCTCTTTTTACACTTATATTAGTTTCTCTTTTCATTCCTTTCCTTTCATTTCAATATTTATTCAATATTTTTATATTCGATTTTATTTTCGATATCCAGTCATACCATTTATCGTCTGCTGCGGAGGAATAGGTATGAAATACTATGAATTGAAATTTAATCAATTCTTTGCGTCAGAGCTTATGATTGAATTCTCTGTTATTCTGATTGAAAATCTTATATTAATAAAACAGCGCCGCCTCCTCCACAACTTAACCCAACTCAAATCGGAACTCTTATGAATAACGGCGCCCGCGATGTCTCCAATAATGATATTCAGAAATTACAACAACAGCTCCAGGATATCAAAGAACAAGTAAAAGATTTTGTATTATTTTAATTGAATTCTAATTATATTTTGTATTACTTGTAGACTATGTGTCCCGTTTGCTTGGATCGCATCAAAAGTAAGTCTTTCCCTCAAATTTCATAATTGAATGCCTTTTCCTCTCATATCCTAAAATCGAAAATAATTTGTTCTCAAATAAGAAACCATTTCTTCAAAAGAAACTCAATTTCAAAGATTGACTCAATTTTTCACAAATTTTGAAGAGATTTGAAAAATCGATAAAAATCTTAGAAATTGAGAACTTTTTTGATAAACTATTTGCTGAGGAATAGGAATACCCGTCAGAAGTATAACAGTATATTACAGTAGAGCTGTCTCTCGAGTCTGGAATACATTTGAAACGAATCTAATGAATATATATTTGTTTTTTGCAGACATGATATTCCTGTGCGGTCACGGGGCCTGTCAGATGTGTGGCGATCGGATGTCTATTTGTCCCATTTGTCGCAATTCTATAGAAAAGCGAATATTACTCTATTAATAGACTATTAATTGTTTCACTCAATTCACTCTCTCCTCAACCCTTTCCTTAATATTGTTTTCAAATTATCGTTTATTTTGGTTTCAATTGAGTAAAACATTTGATTTAATATTACTTTTATTTTCACTCAAATTATATCACATTTTGTTTACTTTTAATACAAATTCAGTTCTTTTTTATCGAATGCTTTTACTTTTGACTCAAAAAACAAAACAAAAAACAAATTATAAGATATTTTGAAATCAAATAAACTTTTAGTTAAAGTATTTATTAATTAATAAAAGGATTAAATAAATAGTTTTTGTATTTAATTGACTCAAAACTTGAAGCGTTTTGGGTTTCTATTTCTATTGAGACCAACTCTTAGAGGAAGTCTTTTGAATCGCGGTATTTGAATCGGAGGTATTCCATAAGGGATCACAACAATTGGCTGTTCCTCGACTTCTGGAACTTCACTTTCAGATTCACTTTCCGAAGAGCTATCTTCTGATGAAATGAGTATTTCCTTATTTTTTGGGACAACAGAGTCTTCGGCACTTTCTTTGATGTCTTCATCGCTTCGATCCGAAGATATTTCACTAAATTTGAACTCATTTTTCGATTCTTTGTTTCCTTCGATTGAATCAAACATTTGTTGGTTATTCTCATTAGAGTTGTCTTCGATATCGATGTCGAGACCAAAATCAGTGTCACTTCTGTTATGAGTGGACTCTTCGTTAGCTTTTTGTGTATTCTTAACCACTTCTCTGAGTTCTTCAAAGCTGTAAGTCTTTTGTTTATTCAATATTTGTCTGATTTTTGGCTCAAATTTTTGAAATGACGTCTCATTTGTCTCATTAATGTTGGAAGTTTTGGAAGTGTTGGGAACCAAATTATTGGGCAAAACATCAATAAATGGGTTCTTTTGCTCAGAATTACTGCAAACAACGTCTCGATTCTGTTCTGACTTAAGATCAGTGCTTTTAATAGTGTTGTCGTCGATGTTTGGAACCAAATCAGAGTCACTTCGGTTATGAACCGATTCTTCGTTAGCCTTTTGAGAGCTCTTAACTTCATCTCTGAGTTCTTCAAAACTGTGAGTCTTTTGTGGACTCAATGTTTGTTCGGACTCCGACTCAAAGCTCTTAAAAGTGGTTTCAATTTTGGGAGAATTGGAAACACAATTATTGAGTAAAACAATAGAAAATGAGTTCTTTTGCTTAGAATTATTGGAAACGATGTCTTCATTTTGTTGTGATATAAGATGAGTCCCTTTATTAGTGTTGCGTTCGATGTCTGGAACCAAATCAGAGTCACTTCGGTTGTGAAGTAATTCTTCGTTCGATTTTTGAGAGCTCTTAACCGCTTCTTTGGTCTCTTCAGAACTGTTAGTATTTCGTGGAAACAATGGTTGACTCACTTTAAATGTTTGGAAGTCTTCCGTTTCTAATGACTTCTCTTTACTGCAAAAAGAACTCAATTTTTGAATCAAATTATTGTTCGAAAAATTATTTGAATTTTTTGCAAACAATTCATTAAATGTTTGTCCAAATTGTGGAACAGATCTCTTGAATGACGGCTCAGTCTTAGACTTAGACAAATGTTTGAACAGAAAATCAATAGTTATCTTCTTTTTCTCAGAATTACTGCAAACAATGTCTCGATTTATGTCTCGATTCTGTCCGGACTTAACATAAGTCTCTTTATTAGTGTTGTTATCGATGGACACGACTTTCGGTACTTCTCTTTGAGAGGAATGACTCGACGTATGAGAAGAGATTGGATTTGATTGAATCGATCTGTTGTTGTGTCCATTAATGCGATCCAAAAATCTATTAAATGGATTCAAATCACTTTCAGAACAGATTTGGTTCTTGAGGTCAGACATCAGTTCTTCGATAATGGGATCGATTTGTTGTTCCTCTTTCTTCAGATGTATTTCGTCTTTTCCTTCGCCTAAAATTGAATGAGTTTTGAGAAACGTTTGAGAATTCATTTCTTAAGAGATAATTGTTTTGAATGAAAAACAATGGAAACTCTTTTACAACAAAAACATACGAACCGTTCGTTCGAACAAAACTTCTGTAAAATTATTTTACTTCTAATTAAGCGCTTATTCTATGGCTTACTATTCGAGAGCTTCTGATTGGTTGACACTAAAAGTCGTCACAAAGTATGACTCATATATTCATTGAGTGAATAAATGTATGAAAATTGAGTTCATTTCCCAATAAGTCTGACATTAATATCAATTGAACGCTAAAAAGCAAATCACATAAGAGTTGCAAATAATAGACTCATTTGAATAAATGCTTTAAATTGAGTTTAAAATCACTAAAATTGTTATCAAAATCAAAAACTTATCGAAAAAAAAGTTTGATTTGAATAAAGAATTTCAGACATAAATTATGTGCAAATTATTTGAGAAAAATGTTTTGTTTTTTGTCTTAATTTTGTTGAAAATGATTCACAAATGAATGTATGAGAAGAGAGTTTCAAATGATTTTTGCCTTCAATTCATTCAATATTTGATTTTGAAGTCAACACAAGTGTCGAACAAAACTCTCAAAGCGTTTAGTTTTTGATTAATTTGTGTTTTATTTAATAATTTTTTAGTTTAATTCAAAACTATTATTGATTTCTAAATGAAATACATTTGAAGTTTTGCTCAAATATTGATGTGTTTTGTGTTTTAATATATAATTAATTGTTTTTTGATTAAAATTAATTGAAAACAAATCTCGAAAATAACGCAAAACATCGAAATTCAATACAAATGTTGATTAAATTGAAAGTTATTTCAAGGCTTTGATTATGAATTGATTTGTCGTTTGAATAATTGTTCCCAATTTTTGATTAATGTTTTAATCGTTGGTTTAATTGTGTTTCAAATTGAAACTAAAATCTATTAAATTGTTTCCAAAAAATGGGAAATTTGTTGCGTTTACTGTCGAGAGACGACACTCCGAAATACGATGTCTTCGTTGACTTCGAGAGTAAGTAATCAATGATTTGTTTTCTTTTAAAATGATTTCAAAATTTGACTAAAATTATGTGATATCTGTTCAGACGCTCGACCGTCAGATACCGAAAAAGAAGTATATATTTTAGTGGAATGTGTTTTGATTGAAGCAAACGATATATTATCGGAATTACAGACATATAAAGGCGCCGGAACTGAGATCAGAGAAGTATTTAATTGCATTTAATAACAATTAATTTACATTTGATTCACATTTCTCTAACTTTTGGTCTAATATTGAGAGCTTTGAAATACAAAGAATTGATTGCTTTTGGATCTGTTGTCACACTATTTATATTTTGATAGATTTTTTACTAAACATTTGAGTCATTTAATAGCGATTTAAATGCGTTTAAAATTACAAATGATTTTTGTTAGCAATTCTTTGATCGTATTTTCAAATAGATTTACAAAAATAGCGGTTTATGTCTCGCCTTTCGACTCCTTTTGACTCTTGATTTATATGTGTTTCTGTTGTATATATTTCTCCAATTATTTAAAACAACTTTTTATTCAATTTATTTGAATTCAATGCAAACTTAAATGAGAGTCGAATATAAGGATTGATTACTATATTTTGAAGGCTATCCCTTCGATTAGTTTTCAAAGGAATGACAAATAAATTCTAATATAAATCCTATTTTGGTTTCTATTAATGACTTTCGATTTGATAACAAAATTTTAAGCAAAAGCTATCAAAAGATATATAAAACCTTTCGATTCAAAGTCAATATCTGTTGCGATAGTACTCGGATTCAACTCCTTTTCAAATACCAACCTTTGAGTGGATTATAATCGGAATCGAGTCTTACAATCACTGAAAATATTCTTTTATATTCTCTTATAAAACAAAAGAGAAAAATAAGTAAACAAAGTCTGAATAATTGCGGAAATCTTTATTTATTGTTATTTTTGTTAATTAATTAATATTTTGTTTTTGTTATACATTTAATGCATTCATATTTGATGTGAAAATATATGCCAAATGAGTCTGAAATGACTCTTTAGTCGAGAAATTTAAGAGCTTTTTGTCGTTTAGTCATTAATGCAATGAATTTGAATAAAATTTAAATTCATTTAATCCTTAAAAAGCATTTCAGAAGAGTTTTCTGTAATTTAAAGTCAATTAAAAGTTTAATAACGACTAAGAATTGTATCGTTAATTATGTCATAAATTCAGTTAATGTTTTGCTCATAAAATTCATGGTTTAGTTCACAAATAGTAGGAGTAATGACCACAACCGTAACACTTGACCGAACAATACATACCTGTGCTCTGTCTGGCGTTACTTTTGATTTATATCTAATTATTTAAAATTATTGTTTAGAACTCATTTTTTACTCATTTTTGACACTTTATTCTCTTTATATGGAATTCCTTACAAAACGATAACATTTTCTTTTCAATTGAATTAAATAATTATTACTTTTATTGCATATGATTTCAGACTTTAAAAGATAAAACTTTTTTTTTTGAGGAAATTTGTAGTAATTTTTGTCAATAAAAATGATTCATAAAATTTAAAAGTCGTTCAAAAGTTATCGTTCAAAGACTTTCTCAACAAATTCAGATCATTTTCCTATAGTTATAGTCTGTATAACAAACTCTAAGCTTTAATACAAATTGTTTTCTGCTTTTTGTGATAATAATATCGTATTTTTCATTTTGAAGGCAATCGGAAATCCTCTGAACGAAGAATTGCAGATCAAAGCCTGGGATGCAGTTCTGCCACTCGTTAATAGACTCAAACATTTCTACGAATTTTCCCTCAAATTAGGTTTGGATTACATTTTCATAACATTTTTCGCTTCAATTATTTATTTGCTTTTAATTTGAGTTTTCCTTCGATTAAAATAATACACAATTTTTGCGCTAATTTTCGTTTAATTAATAAATGAGATAATGTTTTCATTGTGTTTATGTGTCGACCCTTTCCTCTGTTTTATGACATAAAATGCAATTCTTTTGACAAAATATTTAAATCAGTTTTGGTTTCAGTCATTTGTTTTCATTTGTTTTATTAATTCATTCGATTCTATAGAAGATTGTGTTCCGAAGCTATTGTCTGCCCTCTGCTGCGGTTCGATGAGTCCGCGACAGCATTTGGAGACACAGCAGGCGTTAGTCAAACAGTTCGCTGAGATATTAGATTTTGTGCTAAAGTTCGACGATCTAAAGATGACGAACCCTTCCATTCAAAATGACTTCAGTTATTATCGACGGACTGTTAGTCGGCTTCGAATCGCAAATCAAGAAAATTCTATTTTTACCGAAAATAATGTCAATATTTCTAATGAAACGGCGAACAGAATGTCTCTGTTTTACGCAAACGCGACCCCTATGTTGAAAGTGTTGTCGGACTCGACCTCACAGTTCGTACTCAATAACAAAGAGTTGCCGATTGAGAACACGACTGAAACTCTGGGAACTATGGCTAAAGTCTGTCAAAGAATGATTGAAAATCAGTGAGTATTTGAGCTCTAAATTTGTTTTCGATTCGTTTTAATTCAAAACAAATGTATTTTTCAGTGAATTCTATTCGAGGTTTCAAAAAGAGGACACAATTTTATTTGTATTGCGAGTAATGGTTGGAGTGATAATACTGTACGATCACGTCCACCCCGTCGGCGCTTTTGTCAAATCGTCGCACATAGACGTGAGGGGTTCCATCAAAGTATTGAGAGAACAGCCGCCGAATGTAGTCGAAGGTCTACTCAATGCTCTTCGATATACAACACGACATCTAAACGATGTGACGACTCCTAAGAACATAAAAAGTCTTCTCACATGAAACCAGTGCTACCAATCAGTGACTAAACCTTTTTTGTATTAAATTTGTCTTTACTTCAAAACAACAAATATTTAACTGTTTTTTCTAATCGTATGTTATTCTGAGTCCTTTTTATTCGTTTAATAACGACTCAAATCATTAAATGTTTTAATGTTTTGAATGTTTTATTGTTTTTATCGATGGATTTGTTGAGCGATTCTATACTATGCATCGAAAACAAGAATTTAATAAATATTTTTATATTTTTAATCATTTAATCGTTTTTTGAGAAAATTAACTCATTTTTCGCAATTTTTATTTAAATTTAATTAATTTTGTTATTATTTTTCAAATTATTTACTTTTAGTGAACTTTCAGCCAATAATTGCAATGAATAGGAATTCCTTAGTTTTCCTTAAATTTTCAAAAGAAAGAAATAATTATTAATAAAAAGTATTTTAATTCGAATTCAATTACTTTATGCATAAATTGTTAAATATTCTGTTCTTAAATACATTTAACTAATATTTGGTCCAATTTTTGTCCACTTTTGAGGATATTTTACAAAAAATATTAAAATGTTTTAAAATTTAAACAATTTTTTGGAAAAAAAGAGTTGTTTTGTAAAAATTTTGGCTCAAATGTTGAAAATGAGTTTAAACTCAAAATTGTTATAAAATTTCGGCAAAAATGTATTGGATTTGGATTTGCGCTCAATTTAATGAATGGTTAAGAAAGCGTTAAATTATTAAAATTCTAGTCTCTGTCCAAAGTATTCCTCATTTTTTGAGTTAATGTCGTCTCAATTATTGACAAAAAATTTGTTTTATTAAAAATTATTCTCTTTTTCTGTGTATTTGTTATTCAATGGTATTATAGCTTAATATCTGTTTATTATTCAAAACTATTTGTAAATAGTATTCAATTAATTAATTAATTAATTAAAGCATTTCTTTATTTATTTTTCAAAATAAAACTTTTATTTCATTTCTTTTGAGTTTTAATTAATAAATAAATAAATAATTGGATTTTATTTCAAAGTTTTTATTTGAGTTTTAATTTGAAATCAAATAAAAAATATAAATATATTTCAATAGTTATATAAAAGTTGTCTTTAATTCAAATAATAACTGAAATGATATTAAAATATATATTATTTTCGTCTGAAAGTCAATAGAATTCAAACGATTTTTGTATTACTTATGAATATAATCACAAAATAAGTGTCGAAATGACAGACAATAACCAAAAATTCAATTATTATTCGTTTTTATTGTGATATATGTTATGCATCGGAGAAGTCATTCCCGTCACTAAAAGGGTTGAATTAATGGATGTCTTTCCCGACAAAGTGTTAAACAGTTCTCTAATATATTTTGAAAATTCTTTGAATCGTTTGAAGAGTTCGCGACTGACGGCAGTCACTATTTTTGTGGTCAGACATAGCGCTGCTGTTATAGCAAAAACACAATTCTGAAAGAGGACGACATAGAAGTTACCCAACCATTCGATTCGACCAAAATTTCCCAAAAGATCAAAGTTAGTGATACCAACGCTTCGAGAGAGCAGTGGTAGGGCTGAACTCAATACTAAGACAACGGCACAGTTGCCAATCACTTGAGTGAAGAGTGTGTCGTGAAGTCGAGGTCTGAGTCTTCCGATAATTGGAATTCTATATAAACCGACGACTGATGCGCACCACAGGTATAGAATGAGCACTATTTCAACGCCAGCACCGATCGGACCCATTTTGGAGAGGGAAGCGATTCCTAACACAAAATGTTCGGTCGTTGAGAGGGGGAGAGCTTTGATTCCAACTAAGAGTTCGAGAGTATTCTGAACCACATTCAGAGCGGCGACGGCTGTCAAACACATTAAGGCCAACATCGCTATGGGATAACCCAAATGACGTCGAATCCAACCAAACCTTAACTTCTTTTCCAAATCTTTGCGAAAGGACTCCAATTGAGTTAAACTCAATTCCATGTCTTTAAGCGAAGGATTGTTTTGTCGATCCATTTGTTTGTAGTCATAAGCATTGGGACGAAAGATGAGGTTTGGCTGATATGAGCTCTGATTTGAATTATAAGTCGAATATTGCGCCGAATTTTCACTCAATTTGTTGAGAGCTGTTAGCGATGGCATTGACATTGACTTTGAGGGCGAACGAGGAATGGATTCCGATTTATGGCAATCGATTTTACGTTTCAAACAAATTACTTCCAGTTTTGTCTCTTCGTATTCCTCCTGAGTATTGCGCAAAACATGCGGTTTTGTTATCACTTCTCCTAAAACTGTGAAGAGGTTTACAATTCCTAACGGAGTGCAGACCAGAAGTAAAAGGACCCCAAAGAAGGAAACACATGAATACAAAAACGGCAAATAATGCCATAAAGTAAATAAGTTCTTTAACCCCATGTCATCGCATCCTATGAGAGCACAGCCTAAATAAGTCATTCCGAGGACTAGTATTGATAGAAGAAAGAGGACAACAAATGTTTCATAAACTCTGGCCGTTATTCCGCGTCGAGAACCCGAAAAGCCCTCCGATTCGGTGAAAAAGTAGGCGAACGGCAACAAAATGAAGAGCGAAATGTTTGTTAAGACGAAGACATAAGACCACAAACTCTGAATTAGAGAGTCGTTTAGCCATTGGATGTAATAACTGTCCGGATATAGTATTAGCACTTCGTTTGTCACTATTGAAAACGGCAACAGAAGTGCTGTTCCTATTGAAACGGCCAAAGAGAATGTGCACATCCATAATGATATGCGATATACCAGTCCGTCCTCTTCGTCGATAAACAGCTGTTTTGGAAGTAATAAAAATGTTATACAAAACATAATATCAATTATTTCTAACAATTTTCGGAAATTAATTAATTATATAATAAATCAAAGAATAGGAACAACAGAGAGAACTCTTCCTCAATATATTTGGTTACAAAAAGGAGGATTTGGCAGAACTGAAGCCAAGTGTTAATCAATTGATACAATGTTTGGGCAGTACTCACACTACAGCTCAGAATAAAATAAATCTTAATTTAATAAAAACGGAATAATATTTGTTTCGGAAATCAATTGGAAGTAAAGTAATGAATGAATACCTCTTCTCTTCTTTTGCGATAAGCGGCGATCACTGCATATGAGGATCCGTACAGAATAATCAATATAATGGCAAATATGACGTGTTCTCGGATCACATTATGGAAGGCCTGTTCTCTTGGGTGCACTTCAGTGTATTCTTCATTATTATCATTCAATATATACATCGTTTTGTTATTATTAGAAATGAAGACCAAATCATTTCAGAATCAAATCAATGTCCAGAATATCAACTAAAGGGTAATAAACAAACGATTATTGAGTTTTAGGTCAAAAAAGAAGCACTTTTTCAGTGAAATGAGTAATAATTTTGAGGAAAACTTTTGAAACGAATTAAAAACAATTTAAATGTAAAACAAATTCAAAGAAACCATTAATTAATCGTTAATTAAAACAAATGATAGAAAACTTGGATTTAATTCAATTTCCAAACATTTTATTCAATAAAAAGTGTTTTTAATAAATATTTGATAACAAATGAATGCAATACAAGAAGTGTCCATAAAATCAATTAATAGATTATTATTTCAAATCATTTGACAATAAATTTGAAGAATTTGTAAAAACAATGAAAGAAATCATAGAATTGATTACATTTTGTTTGAATCAATCGATGAGAAGATTATCTGTTTTTCCAATAAATTCTTCAATCATTTGCTGTTATTTACGGACACGTAATGGTAGAGAACCACCAAAAGAAAGAGCGCAACGCCTAAGACGTTGGCGAATATCGCCAATTGAATGTCACTAATCATTGGTTTTGGATTACCGTTAATCTGATCCAATCGAGTGATGTGTCAATAATTGACTCTTCAGTACTGACTTCAGTATTCACTGCAATTGACTTTTGGACTCCAATTGGACTCTTATTCCACTCAAAAAAATGGCGACAAATATAAACACAAATTACGTCTAAACTATGTTTCACTCCTTTTGAGTGACTTTTAGTTCAATGATTTTAATGGAAATTAATTGCGAACTATGAAAATGACCACAAAATTAATGATAAGATCACTTTACCACAGATTAAGTGTTAATCATTTCAATAAAATAGTTAATAAAGAAACGAAAACATATTTTTAGTATATTTCATCAAAACTATTGAGTGTTTGGTATCTCTTGTGTTCAGTCATTAAAGAATTGGTAAAAAGTGAGGAAACGATGTCTTGTTTAACGAGTTTTCTTAAATTAAAGATTCGTTGAACTGTTTGCCAATAATAACAAAATTTATAGCTTTTGATAGGAATTCGTGTCATTTAATAAAAACAAAGATATTTTGTCCATTCATTGCCATTCAATGATAGCTCTTTCGGCACTTAAATGGCTTTAAAAGATTCAAAACTTGTTTAACTTCTAATCATTTTTAGGAAATCTATTATTTAGTTAAGAGAGAACTCAAATGTTTTTAAATGTAACCAAATATATGTGTTATTCGATGTAAATAGTGGTCAATATTATGATAATTATTTCAATTCTTCAATATTCTTGTAAATCAAAGATCTAAAAGAGAATTAGGGACTAAACTAATGGAAAACATATAATAATCATTGGATTAAAATTCAATGCCTTTTGTTATTGATTCGGAAATAAATTATTATATAAAAAGATGTGTTGGAAGTGGTGGTGATGGCAGTGATGGCTAAAAATTCAAAATTCAATGGATTATTCCAAACAAATTCCTAAGGATTGTCTCAAAGGATTGTCTCAAAAAAGTTTTCAAACATTGAAAACGTCATCGAAATGACGAAACAAAGTCTTTTGTTTTGCGCTTAAATCTCTGCTCACTCTTAACGTTACATATTTAGGGGAAGACAACAAACTACAAATTAAATTAATAAGTAATGAGAGAATAAATTTAAATACTTTTTCAATAAGTCGAATTATTAATTGAAATTCAATTAATAAACAAGTAAATAATGATGGTAAATTATCAAAATATTTCAAAATTCAAGAAAACACATTTTTAGGGATATATTTGATCGTAACGTTTGTAGTGAATGGTAATAAAGTTTGAGGTCAGTGTTGCCATCAATTGTTTACAATAAGTTTTTACATTAATTTACAGTTATTTTAATTTAAAATAAAGTTTTAATTGGATTTAATGTGAAAATGTCTTTAAATCTATTTAAATACTTCGATATTGTATACAAACTGAGATATTTTGGTTCAAAATACTCAACGATTCAACAGTTTGTTATCAAATGATAGCTCATATCAAACAAAAGGTGAATGAATTTTATTGAATAAAACTTTAATTTAAAAATATTTAATACAATTAAAGATATAATAGATTTCTATAGTTTTAAATCAATTAATAGTCATTACATTCAATTCAATCATCTGTTTATTGACTCAAATGTTTTCAAACAATTTTATATTTTCCGACAACTGTTCCGTCAATTCTTTATTTGTTTATCTTTTTCATCGATTTTTAAATTTATTCTGTAATTCATTGACTTTTCATAAATTGTAACCAAAATATGAAAGTAGGAACTGATCCCCATTTTCGGTGATAATCCAAAGACTATCTAATTAACGGATATATTCTTCTATTGCTTATAAAATGTTTATAAATGTAGAAAAGGGTTGTCTTTCACTCAACATCTTAAAGGTTTTTGGAAATATAGCTTTCCGTTTGACCCTCAATGAAGATTATCATGATACTTTGCTAATTTTCCTATATTCTATGGTCATCCCTCAGGAATTAATTATGGTTAACAAAAGTGACAAACAATGAAAGGGTTATTCCGTTAGTCTCTCGAAAATAACTATTGTTTCCTCTGATTCGTGACTTTTGCCGACAATTGGTTCCGATTTCCTAAAATCCTTTTTTGGAGATTCCGTTCAAAATTCAAAACAAAATATTAATCACTTTTTGAATGATTTGTCGCACATTTCAAAACTTTTATCATTAAACAGGATTTGACTTTTATGCTGAGCGATGGCACCACTTGTGCTGTATCTCTACATTTTGCACAATTATTGTCGATTTACAAATGTATCAAATATTTAATTAATGTATCATTTAATTGATATGATTAACACTTTTTCTTTCAATTTAAAGTTGAATTCACATAAACTCAAGAATTGAATTATTTTTGAGTTTTAATTGTATTTTGAATTTATTTTTATTGAATTTTTCCTTTAATTAAATGAATGACTGAATTAAAACAATTATTTTTTGTTTTGAAAATTTAATTTGAGTCAAATGGGAGCTATTTATTCAAAATTAAATGATTCATTTACTCGATTATATCGTGGTATTTGACAATTATTATTCCTGAGTATTCTTTTGAGTAATTTTTAAATTAAAAGAAAACTTTAATTCTGTTTGTAATCGAGTTTTCATTTGTTGTTCACATTAATTGTGAAAGAATTTGATTTATGTTTGTCTTAACTTTGATTTAATTGCTTTTGAAATGCTTTTTATTATTCAATATATTATGTAATTTAAAGGCAATAATAAAAAATATTCTGCTTTTAATTAATAACGAATTTTTTGTTTATCTTTTAAAACGAATTAAATTTTATTATTTTAGAGCCAAAAGAGAGGCAAAAGTTTTTGCAGAGCTTTTCATTTGGAGTCAAGTTTTTTATGGTTTATGAAAATTAATCGATTATTTGAGTGAAGCCTAGAGTTTAAAAAACTAATAATTCTTTGGTTTCTCTTTATTTTTGTTGATTTAATTGTTTGTATTTTTTAGTTTCATTAATTGAGAGCCGACTCTGAGTCAAACTCCTCTTAACTCCCAAATGAGTTGACATTCACTCGACTCACGAGTGATGTCATTACATAAGAGAAATGTTTTTGCTGTTCATTAATTAGTTGTGATATCAATGAACTCATATTTATTTTAATGTAATTTTTTGATAAACTTTTTTCTGAGTTATTTATTGATTACTGACTTTCCGGACAACACAAGGATACAAACCATACATTGATTCACTCCTTTGGCATAATTTCGATTCATTTTTATTCATTTTATTTATTTATTAATGAATTTCACTCTTTTTTCTTCTATTTATTGGAAGTTTAAACGCAATTATAATACAATAATTTGATTTAAATCTATTCATTTCGAGAATTTAATTACTATTAAGTAGAGTTAATTTGATTTTTTAAGTATCATTTGAATCCTATTAGATTTTCGTTGACTTTTCTCTTCATTAGTATTAATGATATTTTTGATAATTAAATGAAAGACTCGAACATTTGGTTTTACCTTTTAAACAGTGTCGGTGTCGAGAAAACCTAAAAACCCCTCAAATCGATTTTTTTCATTCATTTTTTTGGCAATTTGTGAAAAATGAAGAAAATATTCATTAATTTTGAATGAATTGACTATTTTTTGACTATTTTTACGATAGTTTGAGATAAGTTTGTGAGACTTAAATGTGTTGATGTGTCTGTCTATTGACTTGATTTGTGTTTATTTCTAACTTAATATCTGTTGTTTTCTTTACTAATCTTTTCAAATGAAAAAAAACATTTTTAGTTATAATTTCATTGAAAACCTGACAAATCACACGTTCGCTAACTTTGGAAAGTTTACCCCTTTTTGTGATTAATGAAAATTTATATGAAATCCAAAAAATACTTAAATTTTTTTGATTTTCGAAAAACTCTTTCTGAATAAGCGATGAGTTATTGAGAGTTATTGAGAGGAAAGTTTCAAAATTAAACATTTTTAACATTTGAGTTGATTTTAAGCATTTAATTATATTTATCGATATTGAGCTGTAATTTAAGTGTTGGAGAGTTGAGTGGCATTTGTTCAATGATTGGAGTCAGTCCTCAATCGTTTTTCCACGAATTTATCGGTTTTAAGAGAGAATTACATTTAAGAACTGCTTTTGAATTTTGAATTCTCATTGCATTTGAAAATAATTGCTTTTAAACGAATCTGGTTTTGGTTTTGGTATTGCATTTGTTTTATGTGTTTTCTATGGGATTCTACCGAATGGGGACGGAATGCCTAATTTCTAAGCCCAATGTTTGGGTGATTTGTTTGATTAGTTGAAAATAATTAATAAATTGATTGATTATGCGATAAGTTTTTCGTTATCTTCACTCGAGAATTGAATTTCTCATAAGAAATACATAAACTTTTTGTCAAATTTATTGCAATTTTAAACTTTTATAAACATTTTATAACTTTTAAATTCACGCAAACTTTCCTTCAGTTGATTGGAGAATACATTTCTTAAAAGATGAGTCTATAATACATATAATGTTTGTTAAATAATTGGGATTTTGTTATGAATTGATTTGAATTATTCAAAACACATTCTATTTGTCTGACTATTACTCTCAGTAAACATATGAACCAAAATATGATTCATTGCTAATGAAATCAATATATATTTGTCGGACACAAACCATAGTTATTGAGGATAGCCTTGAAATACAAATGAAAATTAGATTCACTTCTTATTCTGGACTCACTCTCTGTTATCTGCGGGGAGTCTACCAAATCTCTTATCTATTTCTTCAATCTTTTAAAACATATTTTATTAGTCTTTGAATATATTTCTCTTTAAACAAAACCGACTCTAAGTTTACATTTCTTCCATTCATTGATTGCATTCATCATTCATTTGATTCATTTTTCTCTTCAATTCATTTATAGAAATATCTCTTAATTACAAAATTTGTTTAAAAATCTAATTAAAAGAATTTCCTTTCATTTATTACTTCATGAAAAATCATTTTCAAGTTATACTCTATTGAAGTTATTTTCAATGATTTGGAGCCTCTATTCTAGAATGCAATCAACAGGTGTTAGCCGAGCAATAGATTGCCTGTTCTGTGCTGTTCTCTCCTGTTCTGTGCTCTTCTGCTCTGTTCTGTTCCAAACCCTCATTCTATTCTAGTTTTAGTGCCTTTTATTCCGGCCATACCTGTGCAGTACTGTTTGGCACAAATACTGATTTAGCAATTGATGATTTGCACACTCCTCATAGGCCTCACAGTTATAATCACTCGTATGAGTCGTATCTTTCGGTTTTATATTAGTAATTAACATATTTTAAATCTTTACGATATATACGGTATACAACACATATATGATGTTTGCCCTCTTTTAGAGCTCTTTTAGAGCCAATACTAACACAAATTATTGGCAAAAATATTGTTAACCCAAAGCCCAGAAAAGCCCACAAAATGTCTGACAAATTATTCTATTTTTCTGTTCTGGAAAGCCTTCGACTGTCGAAGATTTTACTGAATTTTGAGTCCATTATCGCAAATGATTGCCAAATGACTGGTTTGGCTGTTGGCCTCTTCAATGCCTCTCCGCTAAGTCTTCACTAAATTTCGATTTCCAGCGAAAATCATATCAAGATTTACATAATTTTAGTCGAATTTCGAGACTCTATTCAAAAATAATAGCAAACGGTTAACACAATTATATAATAATTACAGCACTTATGCTATAATTTGTGTAATGATTGCAAACATATATATATTATTTGGAAATTCATTATTTCTGAAGAAATTTAGCGCTCTTTTCAGTCAAACATTACTAACCATTAACTCAAAGACATTATTCGTCTCAAACTTTCTTATTGTTAGTTCAGTCGGTTTTTAGACCTCGACTTGATTTTCGGGTTTTCAGACCTTTCTTTATAACTGGAATGTCTTGATTTCGATCAAATATTTTTATTATTATAACTTTTTGTGTTTATTATGATTTGGTTTGCATTTTATCTTTCCTTTTCTCAAAAGAAGTGAAAACCAGTTTATAATTCGTTTCTGTCTTTTCTTTTATTATTTTTGATAATCGAAAGCAAAAGTTAAGTCAAATATAAGTGAAATATATTTTTTAGTTTCACTTTTGCTTTTTAATGCCTTTTGGGCTGAAAATACTTTTGGCTTTAATTTATTCTCAATTCAATAGACTATTCATAAGACTATTATCGCAATCTTTGGGTAATTTTTTATTCTTGGATCAGATCTCTGTTCAGTTCATTGAAAAGGAAAATCCAAATAAAGTTTTTATAATTAATAGAATTTAAAATTGATTTAACGTTTTGGCCAAATCTATGAGCATATGACTGATACAGTGAGACCCAGACCTACATATCCAGTCTCGCATTTATGAGATGCCCACCTCTTGAGGGCATTCATAATATTCAGGACATAAACATTAGTCGACTGCCTATTCATACGTCTCTTCGATTTTTGATTCAAATATTTTTCTCTCTTTTCTATTGATTGGATTTACTCACGAAATGTTTGTCCGAATCAATAGTTGTATCAAATTTTCAATTCATTTGTCATTTCTGAACACTTTTTCAGAGTAGTGTTCATCTGATTCCCAACTAATCACTTGTCCCGAAGCTATTACTTTATACGCTATTATCTTTTGGAACAAAAATAGACGGATCACTCGAATCCAGAATCGAATGCCCTGTTCTTTGGCTGTATGTGTGTGTGTTCTGGCATAGAATGCGATTGGAGAGAGCTCTGCATAACAACCTACCCGACCCTCACAGTCCTTGATTTGACAACAGATGTACGCCATGTGTGTCCTCTAATGAATGTGTGATTGTATTGCATTTTAGACGAACATAACTTACCATTTGATTGATTTACTAGAATTGAGTCCATACCTAACCCATAGACTAATAATAAGTTGAAATAAGTAGAGAATAGTTAGACGTAAAGACATATGAACTGAACTGACATTTCATTTGAAACCATCATTTGGACGGAATCTCCAATTTTTTTGACTGTCAGTCACCGCTTCCAACAAACAATTCACTGATAGAAACCAAATCCCAATCATTAATAATAATAATCTTTTTTCTCTCATTATTTCCATTAGTTTTCATTACTATTATTATTAACTCTAAAAGTATTATAAGTATTAGTCTTCTGACGACGTAATCATTTTTCCGATGCATTTACCCATCAATCGGACACTTAATGATTGCCGAATAATTTACTCCATAACTGATCCTAAATCGGTTTTAATCTCTTTAATAAGTCATAAATTGTGCAAATTTATCGTTTTCTCATAGTTTTGTTAAAATAATTAAGTGATTCGCTCTCAGAGTAATCACTGTTTTTGGACATTCATTTAATTATTTTGAGGAATCAATAAATTTCAATATTTTTGTCCTCTTTTTTGGGACGGCATTAACCAAATCGCGAACACATTTTCAGTATATAATTACTGAGACTAACAGAACATTAGTCGAAGAGATTTTTCTCCTCTTTCACTCTCTTTCTCTTTCATTCTGTGCTTATCTCTAATATCTCAGACTTTTTAATTGGTTTTAGAGTCAGTGCTTAAAAAGTTGTTTTCGTTCAACTTTAGAGCAATTCATTCGCACAAACATTTGATATCTGTATAAGGATTCTGAGTATTCTCTTGGGTTGGCTTTCATGCATTGCAAACGACTGTCCACTCTATTGACACTTAAAGATAATTTTTAGTCTTTTCTGTCGTATCTCTGCCGAAGATTATGAGCGAATCTCCGGCCGATTGATTGTAAAGAGAAAGCCTTGTTTTTATGTTTAAGAGCACTGGTATGAGTTGGTATGAGTTCTATGACTTGTGATGGTTTACTGTAAATTGAGAACTACATCACACATACATTCATTACAAAACAGAACTCCTTTTGAATAATACAGACTTCTTGACTCTTGTATTGGTTTTCAAGACTTGCATTAAATGGTAAACGTTTTTAAGAAATAAATAAAATCTCCGAAAATATTCTCTTTTTTATGAATTATTGTGAATATTATATGTTTTGAGAATAAGTTCACTATTTTTGTGTTTTTTATTTGTACTGAACTTTAAATATAGAGAAAAATAGTTGTGTTTATGTGTTGTTTTGATGGTTGCCCTAAAGGGGGTATTTTTGAGACCCTTTCGTCCACCCCTTGAACTGACCCTCTCTATGAACTTATGAGAACGGTTTGCAAAATACATAAACACATAAACACCGATCAATCAGTTATTCTTAAGTTTCCGGTAATCGTCTTCTTTTTGGCCTAAAGTTTAGTCTGAAAAGAATTCTTCGGTTTTAATGTCTCATTATTTGAGATATTTCTCTGCTCTTCACTTCTGAACCGATTCCTTAGTCGTGTCTGTAATGGCTTTTCTGTCACCACTATCTTCTCTCCCCTCCACCACTGTTTGTCACTCTGTTTACAAGCATTGGTGGTTCTGACTGCCTGTCCGCTTAAAGCCTGTCCTGTCTGTGCAATGTTTTATTGCTTAACAAGTGTTTCGAAATTCAATTATTATTTGCTTTTCTTTGAAATCTAACGAAATTTGAAACTTTTTTTTCTGCAAAACATTTATTTTTTTTATTTTTTAATTTCATTTCATTTATTATTTTAACCAAAACTCGGGAAATGTTTTTTATGGTTCGACTAATGTTTAGTTTAAGTCAACCAAATGATAAACTGTCCGCAAATTGAACTCATCTAACATAATATCTTATTTCTTAGTCCAAAGATTTATTCTCGTAGACAACAGAATCTATAATAAATGAGCAAACATTTGGTTCTTGGCTTCGATTACTGTTTAAATAATGTTTTTAACAAATCATTAATTTCAAGCGATTATTAGTTTTGGAATTAAATTATTTGTTAATTCATATAATATTATATATTTGTTAACTTAATTCACCCCTTTTTAAAGCAATAATCAATTCTACAACATTTGAATTCAAAATTAATTTTTAGTTTTAAATCGATTTTATTCTTAATTCTGAGCATTTAATTCATAAATGTCTAATCGAAAGATGTCTGGTCTTTTCGGTTGAATGATTGATTTGATTTAGGAGCAACATTTTATCTTGGATTCATTTTCAGTATATTGACTGTTCCTCAATTTGCATTAGACTAATCTTGTGAGAGTAATTCGGCCCCAAATGATGGCACCGAATGGCATAAGGCATAAACCCATAGCAACAACGCATTTGTTTTTATACATTATGTATGATTTAGTCTACATTTTTAGTCTATTCTACGATCAAATAATTTGACAAAATTGGAAAACCCATCAAAACATTATCCAAGATTTTTAACGGAAGACTTTAGATTCTTATAATCAGTTAAATTTTGTGACAATTTTTCCAATAATTCAATCAATAGATTTGCCGTCCATTGAATTTTAACCCTAAAATAATCATATGATTGTTTGGCACAACATATGGTTTCCAACTTTTTTAATAATAAATTATTTATATTTTTATCATTAATTTTATCTTTTTGTCATAGAGTTGAAGGAAAGACAGAAAAGGATGGAATCGACAAATGTTTATATACCATATAATGCATATACCATACATGTACGACCACCCTGGCAATGGTGATGGCAATGGTTTTGGGTAATTGCAGCTTTACTTTCGATTGTAATTAGTGATCGGGTTATTGTCTTGAAAAGCGTTTTTGCAATTAATTCTTTCCCATAATATAAATAGTTATGAATAATATTAATCAATATAAAGGCCTCTCTCATCAAAAGTACTTAATTATTGTGATCTTTAGATCGAGTTTACCATAACTTTGATCACACTTTCAAAAGACTTTTGATTAAAACATAAGTGATTTGTTATTTGCTTTTGATTTGATTTATATATACTTTTTTCAAACTTATCTATCGATCGCTAATAAATTGTTTTCTTAATTATTCGTTACTTAAGAGACTCAGAAGTGATTTGTTTTTGATTTAAATTAATTTTAATATTAATAATCATTTCGTTTATTCGTATTTACATTTGGGTCGACTTTTTTTTCATAATTTATCGTTTATTAACTTTCATTGAAAAAAGTGATTACTTTTTGATTTTATCTTCTAATCAGTGATTGTCTGAAGAGATGTCTCCCCATTTGAATGACGTTTTTTTTAAAATTCTTGAATCTCTTAAACTCATTTCGATTGGATTTTAAGAAAAACCATATCTTTTAAGCAAAAGAAATTAAATGAATGGTATTCTCTAATTCAGTATTTTTCCATTATTTCAAAATAAAATGATAATTCAAATAATGAACATAATGAACATGCTCAAATGTTCAAATGTTCAAAATTTCCTGAGTGTACCGAAATTTGTGAATTATTTTACATTTTTGTCGATAAGAAAAATTCTGTGAATTTAAAAGACGGCTTTCCTTCCATTCCTTATATTTCCTCTCCTTTAAAGTAAATTATATTTCATTTAATCTCCATTTGTGTGGGAATTCTAGTATTAAAATCACAAGTTTTGATGTTCGCCAGGGATTGACAGGGGAGGGAGGAATACAACACCAAACCTACAAACTATTCTTAGAAATATTCTCCATATTTAAGTGAAATGCAATCAATTATATTATAAATTCATTTGTTATGAAAACTAAACCTCTCTTTAAATTTGTCAAAACTTTTGATTAAAAATTAAGTGTTTGGACAGCCATAAGACGTGGTCAACACTGATATTCATTATCTCAAACGAAATCACGAAAAGAGTTCAATGAATTTAATAAATAATTTTCTGTTTTATTCTTATATTTGGTTAAAATATAATTAACTTTTATTTTTATATCAATTGTTTTTTGTTTTGTTTTTATATAATCTAAGAATAAATATATTCTAAAATGGATTCAATATCTCAAACGAATTCAATCAAAATATGATTGATTTGATTATTCTTTGAATTTTTAATTTCAATATATAGATTAGGAGAGGGAGGGAGGGGAGGGGAGAGAGAGAGAGAGGTCAATTTCGACCCCAAACCTTAATTATTTAGTTTCATTTTCTCTGATTTTGAGATTCAACGATTGTTTTTGTGAATTTGGTCCTCAAAATAACCTTCGATTCACTCATTTTCCGATACTTTAATATTAAGTTATTGTAAATAAAATTTGATTTAATTCTAATTGTTTGACAATTCATAACATTTATCATTCAATTATAGAAATAAAAGTAATTAAAGTTATTATAATTATAACTAAACATTGAAAAGACTGCAAACTTGTATCTCTAACTCTGAAACGATGAAATATCGCCTCAATTAATTTGAGAGCTATTTAACCAAGGATTAGCTGATTGTATATATGAAGACTGGAGTGACTAACATTAATAAGCAAATTGTGTTATCTGTTATCTGATAATCAAAAGTTTAATAATATTGTCTTTAATTAATGAGTTTTAGAGGCAAACGTTTGGCGTCAGATTCAGAGTATTTGCGCTTATATTTAAAATTATATATTTTTTATTATTGTATGAAATGCTTATTACCCGACTTCAAGGGCGTGGGAATACTGGGAATTATACTCAATACTCAACTAAAATAACTTTTAATGAAAGTTTTCTCTTCGCTCTTCTTTTAAAGTTTTAAATTCGTAACTAATCTGAAATAAGTGACGATAAGTCTAATGAAAAATAATTTTCTCTAAATATGTCTGTCCTTATGTCTGTCCTTTTGGCAAATTATCGATACCATTGATTTTATATGACTATGACTTATATCTCTTCTTCTGATTGTATTTAATTTGTTTTTTGATTTAATGTTAAACACAATTATTATTAAAAAAAGATTTCAATCGAAAAGAATTTTTTATTTCACTTTTGTGTGAGAATCGCCTGAAGTGAAGGCAAACCCAAATTGGTTTTCCTTTCCGTTCGTTCGCCGATTATTTTCTTTAATTTTAAATAAAATCATTCATTGATTGCATGAAATTTTTCACAAATAATTATTACACTTTTCTTATGTTTTTCACTTTAAATGACTCTCAAAATATTAATAATAATAATCTTATTGTAAAACATTATTATGAAATCAAATCTAAAAAAATAATTTCACAAAAAATGATTACAACATTAAAACGCATTCAAATCATAAGTTTGTGATTATATTTGCATCAAATGATCAAAATTATTAAGACTATAATTGTCCCTATAATTGCCACTATGATTGTCCAAATGGTAATGTTAATCACCAAATGAGTTATACTATTTTATATGATAACCAAAAAAAACTTATCAGAATTAAAAGTATAAAAGTGAATGAGCAAGACTTGGTGTCCGTCCATCAGATGACTCCAATTTAACTTTTGTTGTTTACTGGCGTTTCGGTCCCGTAGTCACTACTAATAGAATTAATAGTCGACAGTCCTCTGTCTGTTCCCCTCTCCCGCTATTGTGTTTAAATAATAATTATATCGAGTAAATTGTTTGAACCAAATGTTGTTTTTATTGATATTTTTTGGAATAAAGGTTTTCACAATTTATTGTAAAAACGACTAATTTTTTGCTATTTTTAGAACATTAGCGCAAAACAGACTACAATTCAATTGAATAACATATTTAAGAAACTGTTGTTTTCTGTTGTCTTTAAATCAAGAGATTTGATAAGAATTTGTAATTTTCTTTAGTTTTCAGTTTTACTGAAAAATATTTTGCTCGTAAAATGTTGGGAGAGAGAGAGAGAGAGAGAGAGAGAGAGAGAGAGAGAGAGAGAGAGACTCACCTTAACTGTTAGACTAATGACTGAGTCCTACTTTTGAACTACGATTTCTCCTTGAACTGACTCAGCAAACCTAAAATGTGTGATACCATCCCATCCCATACCATCTTTTAATGTTTTTCTATATACCAGTGCCGACAAATAAAAGCCAAAACACTCGTTAGACTCAACAAAATGTTTTAATGTCCGACATTTACGTCAATAAATTATTGGCAAAAATTAACCGAAATTCTAAACATTAAATGTTTGCTCCAATTCTCTGTTTTTATGATTTTTCGCAGTTTTAGTGTGAGTTTGATCGCCAGCACTGACCAGATTGTGCTCAGAATGCCAGTCATTAAAAGTTATGTTTTTGTGTCGAAAATTGAATTATATTTTTTCGAGTTTTACCGAAAAGGATTCGCATATAGTTTTCAGTACCATTTGAAGCGCACTTCCTTTTTCTCAGACACACCTATTTTGCTGCAAAAAAGACCCCAAATTTACACAACTTTTTCCATTTATTTTTTTGTTGGACTATTTTATCCAAGTTCACTATGTCTTGAATTTAGAACTCAGACACTAAAACTAAGTTTTTCCTACTCTGGGTATCCATTAATTCAGTATTTAATATGTTTTTGATAAATAGACAGAAGATTTTGTCACAAATTAGTATAGAATAAAATACTAGACATTTCTTCAAACATTATTTGTTCGCAATTCAATCAAAATAACTGTTTTTTATTTATCAATAAATCAATCGGTTCTTCTATTTTACAATTTTCCCATTTTAATAGTTTTTTATATATTTGTCGCTCTATTTTCAAATGCTTTCAATTTTCTTCTCTGGATATGTATTAGACAGAGAGCGCTAGTTTTTTGGGAGGTGTGTCCCCACTATTGAAATACCAAAAAAATAATTTTGAGGGCTTTATCTGAAAGATATTCCCAAACGAACTTAATTCGAGATTTGATTGTGATTATGGTTTTTATGCGGCCATTGAATCCACTGAATCTGAGGATCGCCTCTCGTTTGATATGATTTTCGTGTTTAAGTTTTTTATGAGAGGTATTATACGAGACTATGAGAGGTATTTAAACGAAAGGAAATTACGTAAGAAATGTCGAACGGAAGAGCTCGAGGAAAGAAATATTTTTTAGTGTTTGATATGTGTGTTCACACAGTTTTTCAGTTTGAGTTAAGAAACAAAAATCTAGTTTCTTCTTGTGTTGAGTGTTAGGTCACCTTCACATCAATTGTAAAGAAGTGAAACATTAATAATGATGTTTCACTAAATTCTCTCTTCTCTTCTGATTATCGATTTCCTGCGTTAATGGCTTTCAGAGGCTTAACATTGAATTCAAGAGAGAAAAGTGTTTTCTCCTCTCATTGTTTATACACTCGTTTCCAATAGTATTCAGTCTCTGCTCTGAGACTGAGTTGGGAGTAATGATAAGACGATCAAAACAGTCCTTTCCTTTAATACACAGAATAATTGAGACAATTCTTAACTCTCATTAAAAGGTCTGACTTTCGAATTGATATGACTTTACTATTAAATGCGATCACTTCAATATGTTTACCATTTGTGCCCAGTTTTCAACAACAGGATACTCTTTTCCAGATTAGAGAACTGTCAGAGACTCTTGTTTTTTAAATGATCTATGAATTGGGATAGATCACGCACATTTTCATATGAGTATATGAGCATATGAGCATATGAGCATGTTCATTTACGAATAAATTATGTTTAAATGAAATTCTTTTTCATTGGAATCATTCATTCATTTAAAATAATTATTTATTCCGTTTAATGACTGCTATTTGACTGCTATTTATGAAATATTAAATTCAAATTCTCTCTCATTTCCTTTCGATGTTAGCTCTCTGTCTGTCCTATTGTTTGTTGGGTTGGCTCAAAGGCAAACATGACTGTGCTTTATATGTGTTTTATATTCCTTTTTTAACCTTAAGTTTGACTTGAGTTTGACTTGAGTTTGACTTTCCCACTCATATCAATGTCATAAGTTGTGGTCATTTCCAGTACTCAACTCCTTATGTATTACTTATACTTATATTTCTTACATTTTTTCAGAGCTCTCTTTTCTTTGATGACTTTCCATTTGTTTTTTCAGCGACTCTTAAACAAAACAACACAATTGATAGGTTGAGACATATTTTCCCAAATGAAAGATGAATTCTATCCTTAACTCTCGTCGACCTTTACTAAGCATTGATCGATTGAATGCTAATTACATTCAAATTATATTTCAACACAATTTGCTTATCATTTCTAAGGAGTGTTGTGTTTGAGTCAAATATTTTATAACTATCGACTCGACTCACCCCTGTGTTGGCCACTAATTCTTAATGCAAACTTTGATTTTAAGGACAGAGAAAATTCTCAGACAACTGTGCCTTCAGTACATCGAGAGAGGGATGGAGAGAGAGAGAGAGAGAGAGAGAGAGAGAGAGAGAGAGAGAGAGAGAGAGAGAGAGACCAGTTGAGTAAATTTACATAATAATGATAAGCCATTAATAATTCTGTTTTGACTTAACTTCGATTGCAATGATGTGAACCAAAATTAACAAAATATAAAACAGAAAATAATTTATAAGAAAAGATCGTCTGAAAAGTGTCTATAAAATTATCACAAAAAATACATTTGAAACCAATGTTTAGTTCAGAAAAAAAATTGAAACAAAAATTGAAAAAAAAACTGGTTTTGATTTTTTTAATTTTCTCCGATTAATAGTCAATCATTTATTGGTGCGATCGATGCAATCGACGATTTCGAAGGTGAAAATACTAAACCAAGGCTTAAGAATAATTACCTAATACTTTACCACTTATTTATTGCTTCAATTTTTAATTTTCTATTAATTTGTTTTTCTCTTAACTCTTAACTAAACTCTTCTTTTAAATGAATGCATTGAATGAAATGCAATGAAATTATTTTCTATTTTTTCTCTCTTTTGTATTCTTTTGAAAATTAGTGAAAAATATTATAAAAATAATTAATGTTTTCAATCGGAAAGAAATTCAGGTCATTATGATGTTCACGGATTGTCCTCATCTTATGATATCTCGTGAAAGTCGAACATAGTTTCGATTTTTAGACATTTTTCTTGTAATTCGACTTTTGATCCAAAGATTTCAGTATTGCATTCACTCCAACTATTTGAAGGATTTCTTGAATTTTGTCATAATATGTATTTTTTGTGGTACTGTTCCTCTATTGTCGTCCAAAGATTTTATTTGGAATAATAATCTAATTATCAATTATGGTATCAGAAAAGGCTGAGTGCTATCAAAATCCAAATTATCTTTTATATTGTATTTCCTCTCAAACTCTGAAACTTATGATTGAATTGCGAACTAAACTGAAATAAAACAAAAAATATTTATTGTATTTATCAGATCCTCTACAGAAGTCATGCATTACTTTTATTGAAGTTTTTCCTCGAGTATCGAATGTATTATATTTTATGATATCCTCTGAACATATGGTCTCAAAATCTGCGAATATTTGAGGAATTAGTTCTCGTTTTAGTGATTATATTGAATAAAGAAAGCGATTATATTTAGGAACAAAACGTTTGTTACTTATGTTATGTTTGCTGTTATTATCTGCCGAACACTCCATTTGTATTTGGTGTTCATCTGATGTTTTATTACATTTGATTCATTCATATGATGTCCCAAATCGGGTCAATTGGATGACTGAAAATGTTTTAAATGATATAATAGTATAAGAAATATAAGAAATGTTCGCAAAAAGTGGTTTTCTATGAAAACTGTTGCGATTGAAATGTGCCGAACGTATCGAACATTTGTTGTGTTTGAGTCCATTTAAACTTCTTCCTGGAATATCTACCACCTGTCCTTTCGAGCCCGAGTAGAGACCCCTCCAGTCAATAATACGTGTCGTAATCGTATAGCTTTGCCTGTTGTGTGCCTGTGCTTTGCCTGTGCACCACTCCAGTCCGGTCCTCTTTTCTCAATGGCTTTTGTAAAACTTCTCTTATAATCTGAAAACCGAAAAATTCTATGAATATTAGGAAATTCGTGAATTCGTCTCTCACTCTATGACTGAGCAAAATATGTTCCGACAAAAACCAATACCCAAATGTATGGCATACTCTTCAGACTTCACCAGTAATTCATTTTTTTTTGAAAAACTTTTGGTTCGTTGCGTTGACTGCAAACTCAAACTCAAAATTAACAAAACCTTCGATACGTCTCCAAAAATATCACAATTTCTTAGTATTTCAAACATTTCATTCAAATACAGGGTTTTGGTCTCGAAAATAGATTTTTCTCTTTTCTTAAAACTTAATTAACTCTAGAAATGAAAGAACTCTTTAAGACTTTTTTCTTGGAGATTGTTTCCACTTATAACTTGAGTTTTAATTATTCACTAAAATTGTGTTCTTCTTATTTCTCCAAAAATTCAATTTATTTGATTAATCTTTACTCTATCTTCACTTTAAATGACTTATAGTTTAACTTATTTTATATGCAAATTCATAATCGAAATCATTTATTGACTGAGAATTTCATTAATTTAGTCAATGATTACATTAGATGTGATATAAATCACTTTCTTGAGTAAAGTATTAGTGACTATTCAACCATAGATTGTATTTGCATTCAGTGTTGGCTTATGTTATGTATTGACTAATATTTATTTACAAAATTATTTGCGGATTAAAATAAAACCAAAAAATATTAGTTATTTATATTTTATTGTGTCAGCTGTCTGTCCTCTAATGTGTAAACACACCTGCAATTCACGTTAAACAGACCACGAGCTTACCTAAAAATTTTTGTGATTTTGATAAGAATGTCCTTCCATTCTGTCTGTCCTATCAAATCATTAAAACTTTTCTCTTTTATTTTCTACAATTTTCCAGACTCTCTCTCTCTCTCTCTCTCTCTCTCTCTCTCTCTCTCTC
>JAQIXD010000177.1:0-35805 GCA_034699985.1 Minunthozetes semirufus
ATACGGGCTCTGAGGTCTGCTTCGAGTCTTTGTCTTTGTTGTAGTCTTTCGGCGAGTCTTCGGTTTTGATATCTCAAAACCTGAAAATATAAATCAAATGTTTAGACCATTAATTGATTATTCACTACTGAATACTTACCCCAATATCGAGCTCTTCCTTACAGGTAACCACAAGTCGGGGCTGTTCTGCGACAGCTCTCTGTCTCTTCTTCGGCGGCCCCTGAGATGTGTGAGATTTTTCATTACTTGAACTCGAATTACTGGAATCAGTAGATGATGACCGCTTTGATGACATTTCTAATGACTTCTTCGACAAAATAAACTCAATTTATAGAAATATTTTTATAATTAAATAAAATAAATAATCAATTGATTATCGATTCAATCAATTAATAAATTGAATCAAATTTTGAAATATTTTGTCAAAAAATGTCAAAAAGTAAACAATAATCGATGAATATTATTGAATGTTTCAATTGACTTAACATTATTTTTGCGAACAAAATTTATAATGAATTTGTATTTGTCTCAACACTAGTGTTTCCCTCTATTTTGATCGATAATAAAAATGTGTTCTGATTTTTGTATCAAACATTTGGCGCAAAATTCAAAGCAATTAATATTAGAATTTATTGTTTTGGTATTGAATTCAATTTAAAGTATTTTTTCTCTCCAATCTCTCCCGAATAAAACGAATTTATTTCTATACATTTTTAAAAGTAGTTATAGAGTTTGATCACTCAAAAAAATCATAATAAATAATTGTCATAAATCCTAAATTTGCTTCTATTGATTTTTTGTTATGTAATCATTTCTTGTTGGCTTATATGTCACCTCTTTGACGTTTGACGTAGATCATTTGAATTTTATTGATTTAATGAAAATGTTGTGGTACTACCACTGCTACAAATAATTACACTAACAATCGATAGGAATAAAAAACATTAAATCGAATAATATTCGAGATTTAGATTATACAGATGTATGTGACTCGAATTGTTTGAGACAAACATCATATTAATTGACATTCATTACTATTATTCACTAAAATCGGACAAAATTTTATTTAATTGTTTTGAGAATAGAAATAATGGATAATACGGACAGAATTAAATACATTCGAATGTCTGCGAGTTTTCGCATTAAAAAGTTGATAGTTTTTATTTCGTGTGGTCTGGGTATTATTGGGGGAGTCATAGTTCTAGTTAGACCAGAATATCTTTTGGAAGCCTACATCAGTTCAACAAATTTTGATGAAAAGGTATTCTGTATTTCAATAATTCCTAAAATAAACAAATAATGGGATATTCTTTAGAATATTATTTTATAAAAATATTATTTTATTTGTTTAGCAAATAATAATCTTTCAATTAATGATTAATTGTTTAGACCACAGCTTTAATCGCAATTCATATATTCTATGGCCTATCGATTCTGTTTAATTTGGTTGGACTTATCGGCACCATTAAGGAGAACTACCCCCTGGTTCTCATTTACGCTATTATAATGATTTTGTGTTTCATTTTTTCAATTTTAAATTCAAAATGTATTAAAACAATACAGAATAACAAGAAAAGATGTATTTACCAAGGTGGAATTTACTATATGATTCAACCAATTGTCTGCTTAAGTATTTGTGTTCTCAGCTTTATTTTTGCCTCTGATTTGAGTAAAATCAAAAGAATACAAACTAACTCTCCCTCTGCTGTAATCTTAAGCGGGGGAACTTCTACCACATCTGTCCTGGAACCACACATGACAGTGGTTCAAGGCCAGATGATACAGATGGGTATTCCTGGAGCTCAGTTTAACGGCCCTAAATATGGACAGCCGTTTATGGGACAAATACAGCCACCACCACCTCCTCCTCCTCCAGGTTTTTCAAATCCTCAAATACATAATTATTGATTGAATTCTAATAATTTTTTTTAAAGAATTAATGTTTTAATGAAGAAATACATAAATCAATTATCAAAACATTGTTTTTCTGTCACTAAATATAAGATTATTTTATGTAATCTTTTGTCTGAAAATAGACTTGAATTTCAACTTTTTTTCAGACAAGAGATAAGAATTTATCGCAAATATTATTATTAAATAAAAATCACTTATATTTCAATCAATTCTTTAGTTTTGGAAAAATTTTATGAAAAGTATATAATTATTGATTTTGGGCTAAAATTGGGAGAATGTTGTAGAAATACTTATCAATTAATTGATGATTTAGTAAATTTTAGTTACTTGCTCATTTTCAATCTCATATTCCAAAATATCCCCAATTTATATTGTTTACGTACTTAAGGAATGAGACGTTTTTGATTTGACATTGAAATTAAATTTGAATTTTCCTCATCAATAAGAATTAATACCAAGCTATTAGTCGATGTGGAAGAAACATTTATTTCACACGAATAACTCAATCGTTGAATTTGAGAACTACTACTACACGAATCAATTGAATTAATCGTTGAAATGATCCTGTAATTCTCCATTCATATTTATTAAGACTTTTGGACCTTTTTATCAGTTAAACAAATACTAGAAAAAAGTGATAAATAACAACATTAATAAGTACTGAAGTTCAGACCACAGACTGAGAGTCAGACTGTTATTCAAAACGAGATTCAGTGGAATATTTTGAACCGAAAGTAATCTAATCACTGATTATAAGTCAACTTAAGGTCAATATCAGAGCTCATAATATATTATAAAATCGACTTATTTTTAATTATCTTCAGTTCTTAGAGTGATTTCAAACACATTAACCACAAGAATGAGTTCTCCCATAAGAGTCTTAATTACCGGTAATTTGTCTTTCATTTGATTTGTGTTTTAATTAAAACTTTTTGAAACATATTTTCATTAATTAAATGATTTTTAATTAATTTTTAAACATTTTTACCGCTTTTGCTCAAAAGGAGCCGCCGGTCAGATTGGGTACAGTCTGATTCCGTTGGTGGCCAGTGGACAGGTGTTTGGTGCGGACCAACCCGTTATCCTCCATCTTCTGGATATCGCGCCGATGGCCGGAGTCCTCGACGGTGTGGTTATGGAAATCAATGACTGCGCCTATCCTTTAGTGCATTCAATTGTGGCCACAACTGATGAAACTCAAGGCTTTACTGGAGTTGACGCCGCATTTTTGGTCGGATCAATGCCCAGACGGGAGGGTATGGAACGTAAAGATCTGTTGGCCGCTAATGTCAAGGTTTGACACTATTTTGAGATAACATTTGAGGACAAAAACCAATTTATTTCCCATTGAAACAGATCTTCAAAAGTCAGGGCAAAGCTTTGGCCAATCACTCGAACCCTAATGTGAAAGTTCTGGTTGTGGGTAATCCTGCGAACACTAACGCATTGATTGCAGCCAAATATGCGGCGCCAAAGATCCCGATCCAGAACTTTACAGCAATGACTCGTTTGGACCAAAACCGAGCCGTCAATCAGTTTGCGGCCAAAAACAACGCTAAAGTGAAGGAAGTGTCGCGAGTTATCATTTGGGGAAATCACTCCTCCACTCAATTCCCTGATATCAGTAACGCCCTGATTAAGGGCCAACCGGTGACCTTCAGTGGACACGACGATGGTTTCATTCAATTGATCCAAAAGCGCGGCGCAGCCGTTATCGCCGCCAGAAAACTGTCTTCCGCTATGTCTGCGGCTAAAGCAGCGGCGGATCACATGCATGACTGGTGGAACGGTATGTACTCTCAATTAGCTCTACTTCTTCTCATTTGTCTATAATTTTAATATTTAATTCTTAAGGAACGAGTGATTGGGTCTCAATGGGAGTCATATCTGATGGCAATACATATAACGCTCCCGAAGGTGTGATCTTTAGTTTCCCCGTAACTGTCGACCCGAAGACCAAACATTGGCAGATCGTGAACGGCGTACCGCTGGACGATGTGGCCAAAGATCGACTCAAGAAAACCGGTACAGAATTGGTTGAAGAAAAGACTGAAGCTTTGGCGGCAACGAGTGATTAATTTGAAGAACGGGTGAAACAAATCTTCAATTCATTACAATTTTAACTGAATTACAATCCATTAGAAAATATTTGCAATAAAAGGAAGTAATAATTGTTTTGTGGTTTAATTGAAAGACAACTCTCTATTGAATCACTTATTCTGTTATTAAATGATTTTATTTTTTATTCGATTTTAACATTTATTCCGAATTTAATGTCGAAATAGTTTTTCTGTAAATTAGGAAAACAATTGAAGAAAATATTAATAAAACCGATATTTAGATCTAATTATGTTTTAATCAACTGATTTTGGTAACACTTTTGGTGACATTTCTCACTAGAATTTAATGAATAGATGTTTTTGAGTGAAATATTGATTAATAGATGAGATTTAAATAGTAATTATCAGTTTATATAAGAAGTTTGAAAAGTATGGGTAGAAAAGTGACCTTCGATTTACATTTTATCTCAAAGATCTATAATTAGATAACAGATACGAATGAACTCATATTTTAGTGATTTTAGAATTGGTTTAAATGTTTTACAAGAATAAGACATTTGATGACTAAAATATCAAAACTATAGTTAAGTTAACTTTAATTGACTGTCATTTAGAAACAATCGTCAATTCAAAGCTATTAATATTAGTGTTTATTTCCTCCAGGATTTTATAACCTCGATATAAATAACTGAAATAATTTGAACACAACGAGGATATATTGCTAATGAAGTAAATTAAATAATAAATAAATTATTATTTAATTTTCTTTGGATTTTAGAGGAAAATTCAAAACCATTTATTTTTCAGTAATTCTGAGTTAAGCTTAAAAACTATTCATTAATTGTGAAATTCAGTGCAAAACTTCGTCGTTAAGGAAATCCAATTCTATGTCAATAAACTTTCAGAATTTGTGATAGTTTAACAACAGATCATTTTGTAATACATTTTCATTAATCGAAAGATAACTGAACCGAATAGCTCTCAAATCATTAATTTTTTGTTTAGTTTTCCTCAAATAAACCCAATTTTCGATTAATTCAATTCAATTAAGTTTTAGTCATCAAAAACAATGTTTTATTCAATATATGATTCAAACAAATGATTTTCAATTAACAAAATCTATTGAAGTATTTCAGGGATTTGTTTAATGAACTTATTCTGAAGTGAATTCATCGATAAGTAGTTATTTTCAATGAAAACTTCATCGACAGCTTTGAATATTTGAAACTTGAGATATTTGAATGAATGAAAAATTCCAGATTTAATTGGTTTCAAATTATCCTCAAATAAATTCCCATTTTTTAGTAAAGTTGAAGAAAAAAAATTCAATGACTTTTAAAATTGATTGAAAAGAGAATTGCCATTCATTGGGATATTTGTGTGAAACTTGACTAAGAATCTAATAAAAACTTATCTCCGCTATTGATTCAGTGGTAGTGTATGTGCTTCCAGTGTTTCCAATTGTGTTTCCAGTGGTTTTCCACTCATATAAACCGCTAAACATTTTATTGAATGAGTGAAAGTGAACTCAAACTATGAACTAATGTTTGTTTATGTTTTGTTCCAAATATAAGTCATTGTTTTGTATTACAACTTATGTGTGAAAACAGTTCTCATAATTGACTCTAATTTTGTCGATTTGTTTTCCAATCAATGAATGTGTGAATTATCTCTTCAATGAATTATCAAAATTTATTTTTAACTGTTTTTTAAATAAATGACTTTTATTTAAACAACTTTAAGGACGAGATTATATGGGTTTGACATTAATTCAATACATTTTTGTGAATGAAATTCGTTTTTTATATAATATTAGTTTTAAAACTTTGTGTACTTGTTTTGTAACTTAACTATTAATTTATGAAAATTTATTGAGTTATTTCAATTAATAGAAATTCAATTTCAAAATTATTTTAATCAATTAGTCCTTGAGTTTAGAAATGTAAACATCAATTGAATCCAAAGTTCAAAACGAGTTAAGTTTTCTTTTAGAAGAAATTGAATAAGTTTAAAATGTGGTAGTACATTTTTGTACAGTAATTGTACAGTAATTGTAGAATTCCACGATTTTTATTTTAAGACAAAACTAAATGATTACTAAAAATGAAGAACTATTGACTCAATTGACACACATTTGATGGAAATACTGATTGTTTAGAAGAGAAGTTTGATTCTCTGACACAAATCAATTGAACACAAAAATACATTTATCTCTAATTTTAACGATAAATAAATAAATCGAAATTCAGTCTCAAATGTACTCAAAAGTACTGATGACTCCAATAAAGTGCTGATAAATCTTCAGTTAATAATAAATTGGTTTCAAAACCACCAGAACTGAGCAAAATGTTCCACACATTTGACTCAAACATTGTATTCATTCAACAATTTCTATACAATTGACTGACATTTGAATGAATTGAAGAAATTCATCAAAAGTTTTGACAAAACAAACAAAATGTCAAAGTTTTTGGTCAATCTTTTTATGTTAAAAACCCGTTTAATTGTAAACACATATACCGTAACTACACTTCCCTTATATTATGCGATCCAAAAGCCGTGGAAAGTAGTGGAAGAGTCGAAGAGGTTGAGGACCAAAAAGTTTACCACAAATGATGGAGAGTTGGTTTGGTGTAGGAATGAGACACCAGTCTCTCATCCCTCCCTTCAATACAGTTCTTACGCCGAAATTCTCAATAATTTGACGAAAGATTACGACCCAAACAGAGAAGTGTTGGGTCAGAGGGAAGTGATCAAAGAAACTGTTGAAAAAGATCAAAACGGTATTCATTTGGATCTAATTTGTGGCAAACTTTGAACTAAAGTTGATTTTCTTGGAATTTCAGGAAATATAATTCGAGTCGACGGCAAAGTTCTCCGAAAATTTATTCTGAGTGAAAGCTATAAGTGGCTGACACTCAATCAAGTCATCCAAAGAGTGGATAATATCGCAAAAGGGTTAGTCAGTATGGGAGTCAAAAAAGGCGATAAAGTGATAATATGGGCCGACACTCGACTGGAATGGTTACTCTGCAGTATGGCTTTGGTGAAGATCAACGCAACTCTGACAACACTTTTCTCAAATTTAGGTATAAATCAAATCTAATCTCTTTATTGAATCGATAATTGTTTTGAACAACTTTTTAGTTGTAAAACATATCTTATACTAAATATTGTTATCAATTATTAGGAACTTCTGGTCTTATTTATGGTATAAACCAAACGGAGACCAAAACAATAATAACTACTTTTGATTTATTACCAAAACTTAAAACATTTCTGAATGAAGTGCCGAACGTTAATTCAATTGTTTATATTAAGAATAAAAATGATGTCTTCAACCATACATTCCCTCAAAACATTACCCTTAAATCATTGGATGATATCGAAGAGTTGGGTCTAAAGAATAAGTCAAACCTTAAGTTCGAACTGCCCTCTAATATAGAGGAGACCGCAGTTATTATGTATACTTCGGGAACCACTGGAAACCCTAAAGCGGTTTGCATTTCGCACAAACAACTGATGGCTAGTATTCGAGTCCTCTTAAGTAATACAAAGAATTTGCACGACGAGGCGGACAGACATCTTTATATGTCATACCTTCCTTTGGCTCATATTCTGGGCTTTACTTTCGAAATGTTTCTATTTTTCGGTCAGTTTTTGACATTAATTTAAATCCAAACTAAACATTGATTTTGTAATTAAAAGGTGGCGTCAAAATAGGATACAGCTCTCCCTTCACATTAACAAATTCATCCCCCGGTCTTGCAAAGGGTCAAACTGGTGACGCAAATCTACTTCAGCCAACTTCGATGACATCCGTTCCTTTGGTTTTGGACAGAATTCTTAAAGAGATTTATGAGAAACTAAACGCCAGAACTCCATTGTCTGCACCTCTTTTCACATATTTAATGGAATATAAGATTCGATGGAAGACCAGAGGATATGACACTCCTATTATCAATAAATTGTTTTGCAAAAAGATTAGTGAAGCCGTCGGAGGAAAACTCGAGTATATCATTGTTGGCGGCGCTCCACTCAACCCACGAACTCAGGCCTTTATTAAGGCTGCCCTAAATGTCAAACAAATATCTCAGGGTTTGTCACAATTTAAAGAATATTCCCTTTAATTAAATAATATTCTGTTCTCAGGTTATGGCGCAACAGAAACATGTGGAGGAGTTTTTGCAATGCATTTGGATGACTTAACTTATGGTAGAATAGGAATACCTTTGGAAGGGGTGAACGTAAAGCTAATTGATTGGAAAGAAGGCGGATATTTGACGAGTGATAAACCAAATCCAAGGGGAGAACTGGTCATCGGTAGTGATATCGTAGCCCTCGGCTATTATAAGTTACCCGAACTCTCAGAAGAGACCTTTTATACTGATAAAGAAGGCGTCCGATGGTTTATGACGGGAGATATCGGTGAAGTACATGTCGACGGATCCTTCAAAATAATTGATCGTAAAAAAGATTTAACAAAATTATCGAACGGAGAGTATATCTCTTTGGGAAAAGTGAGGAATTCCTTCAAAATTCAATTCAATAATAATTTTAATTTGTTTTGCAGATCGAGGCGTCCCTCAAGTCATGCAAATTAGTCGAAAATATCTGTATTGTGGCCAACAGTGAACGCAATTATGTGATCGGTTTAGTGACTCCTAACCACAAATCACTCATAGCTTTGGCCAAACAGTTGGGTAAACCCGAGTCTTCCACTCGAGAAGAGTTGTGTTCAGACAAAGATATTTGTGATAAAGTGTTGGAATGCGTTAAAGACAGCGCCGTAGAGAGTGGTCTCCACAAAATAGAAACTCCAATCAAAGTAATCTTATGTCCAGAAGAATGGACAGCAGATAACAATCTGATTACCGCTGCCTTTAAATTAAAGCGAAATAGCGTAATCTCTTACTATAAAAGTCATATAAAAGAGTTATTCGATTCCATCGATAGTTAATTGATATTCATTTAAAACAAATTTATATTTAAATATATTTATGAAAAAAAAGTTTTTAATTTTATAACAAATTTTAGATTTTATTTACATTTCATTAAATGTTTGCATAATTTTAATAAATAATTAATTAACTCAATTAATGCCATTCAATACAATCAATACTGTACTTGTTTATTGACGATGAATCATGGTTATTATTGATTCAATTATGATCATGATTATTTTTCTAGCTCCTCCTAATTCATTATAAAAGTGGAAACTCTTTTTAGATGACTCTCCCCTCGACTTGAATGGAATGATTTGTTTGCAACCAATAGAGGTATGGATTGCATGACTAAAAGTAATGCAAACATTAAATGTGTGTAAAAAACAGATGAAAACAAACGACAGAAACGCAAAGAAATAATACATAAATTGTGGAAAATCATCCCTTTTTTCCAATCATTTTACTGATTATTTTGCAAAAAACAATAACTAAAACTTCAGATAATATTCTTGTTAAATGACATCATTTTAAGGCGTCTAATATATGGCACAAATTAATGTCTAAAAAGTATTATTATTTGTTTACTTCAGAAACAACTTTCGATAGAGTTTTCAATCGTTTGGTTGTTATAAACAAACAAATAATTAGTTCACAAATTATTTTACAACTCATGAGTTGTTTGTGAAAATCATATCATAAATCACTTCCATTTCATTGAAAATCGATTTTAACCCATTTTTGGGTCAAAACCGAAATGGTTTTTGAAAGTCTTGTCGCGAATCTATTGAATAATTATTTGTCTGAATTTGTTGATGAATTGACGGCACAGCAGTTGAATTTGTTTGCCTGGAGTGGAAACATATCCCTCGACAACATTGCCATTAAACCAAATGCCTTCGACTCTCTGAACCTCCCATTTCGGGTAATTCACGGACATATCGCCCGCATTGAGGCATCGGTTCCCTGGAAGTCAATCTATTCCTCGCCGGTTGTCATAAAACTTTCAGATATTTATGTTGTGGCGGTTCCCAACTCTGAGACTAAATATGAGGACATTAAAGAAGAACTGATTGAATGGAATGAAAAACAGAAACAATTGCAGAAAATAGAAGACGCGAAGCAAAGATCAAAAGAGTCCAAATCAGAAGACAAGAAAACAGAAGACGGTTTCGCTGCCAAACTCGCGGCACAAGTAGTAAAAAATCTTCAGTTCTTCATTACAAATGTCCACATCTGTTATGAGGACCATATTTCGTGGCCGCAGAACCCGTTTCAAGTGGGACTCACTTTACGTAAATTGGTTTTTGAGACCCAAAACAACGACCAAAAGAGTAAATCTAATGATAACGTTATCCACAAATTGGTTACTCTCGAAGGCCTCTCTTTTTACTGGAACTGCAAACAGGTATTGATTTTAAGACAATTTTGAGACAAATATTAATTATTTTTAATCTTTTATTCAAAGACTGAAAAGTTGTCGAAATTAGACGAACAAAGTATTGATGAAATACTTTCCAACAGAATCGCAAACAAAGACAATACTCCCACTAATTTACAGTACATCTTATGGCCCATCAATTTCACCACAAATGCTGTGATTAATCGCAAACCAGAAGACGATCACTTCAAGAGTCCAGTCCTCGACATTCAAATGGATTTGGATTTGTTTGAGCTTCGGATGACTCGAATGCAATTCGAATCCTTTCTTCTATTATTGGATGCCATCGATCGCATGAATTTGGGAAAACCTTATAGGAAATGGAGGCCATCTGTTCCTATCAAAGGCAACTCAAAGAAGTGGTGGCGCTTTGCTTTCACTGCCATTATTGAGACTGATATAAAGCGCAGAACAAATAACTGGTCCTGGAATGTGATTCGCGAACACAGAATCAAAATGAATAGATATCAAGAACTCTATAAACAGAAGCTTTTGTCCAAAAATATGGATTCAATTAAAACAGAAATCGAAAGTTTGGAAAAGAAATTGAATCTGTTTTCAATAGTTTTGGCGCGAAGTCAGGCAGAGGTCGAAACGCGACAAATACTGAAGAATAAGAAGGAAGAACCTAAAAAGGGATGGTTTTCCGGTTGGTTCTCAAAAGAGGAGACAAAAGTCGAGGATAATATTGTGAATGAGTTTAAGAAAGAAATGGATACCAAAGAAAAACAAAAACTTTATGAAGCAATTGGTTATGAAGAGGGCATTCCTGAGGAACTGCCGAAGGATTTCATCGCACATAAGATTAAATTCTTGATTAATAAACTGTTTATAACAATAAGCGATGAAAACGAAAAGATAACTCAATTATCGCTATTAGGCGTTGGACTCGACGTAACAAATAGGCCGTCCTCTCATTGCCTCTGTGTCTCCAATTCAGTAAAATCTCTTTATATCTCTGGTGTGGGAGGAATACCACTATTGGAAGAACAGTCAACAGTGGATGTCCTCTCTTTAGAGTTTGATATGAATCCTCTCGACGGACAATACGATTATGGATTAGTTATGCGAATGTCTGGCTTTAAACTCATGTATGACTCGAACACAATTAATACTTTGATTGAGATGCTGTCTCCACCACAAGACCTCTCGTTCGAAGACTTACAATCAATCGCTGCCTTCAAAATACAGGAATACACTCAAAGAACTGCCACTGGTTTGGAGTATGCGATCGGAAAACACAAACAAATTAAACTGAATGTAGACATTGAACCCTCTTATGTGATAATACCTCAATTGGGAAGACTGGAGAGCGCACATAATATTCTTCTGTTGTCTTTGGGTCACTTAAAGCTGTCCTCACAATTGATTCCAAAAACGGAAATACCTAAAGTTCGAGATCTGATTTCTAGTCACACAGATTATGAGCTAATCCTAAAGATGCGTAAAATGGCGTACGAGTCGTATAAGTGCCACATATCTGAAGTGCAGATGATTTTAAGTGATGTCGACCACTGGCAGAATGATATGAAACTGTTGTCCACTGATCGCCATCTCTTATATCCGGTAGAATTCAATTTGACTATCGATCGATCTATTGTTCCGAATGATCCCCATTTGGCTAAACTCAAAGTCGAAGGTATTTTATATTTTATTCTTTGAATTTATTGACAATTCCTCTAATTTCAGGTCAATTACCGAATATTGAACTTAAAATAAGTGATAAACAACTGACAAATTTAATGAATCTGTTGTTGACTCTGCCTTTTGGGAGTAAAGAACAAGAGGAAGGCCTGACAAATGAAGAAACTGATGGGTCGAAGCCATTGAAAGCCACCCCAAGAATTATACCAATAATAGAATCATCAAGAATAGTGTCCGCAGCCATCGATTTGGTCAAAGAAAAAGTTAATGAATTCGAAGAAAATATTAAAAAGGAAACGAAAGAAATCAAAGAGGAGTCGGACGGAGAGAAATCCATTATTGTCTATAAAAGTGTTATCTTTGACTTCAAACTCAAGGAGATTGTGGTCTCTTTATTCCAGGGACCGGACAGAAGTCCCAATTTTGCGATAGCTATCGCAAGATTAAACAAATTCGAGATAACGGGTGTGGTATTGACTGACAGCACAATATCAGTCAACTGTCAGATCGGAGACCTTTGCCTTAATGATGTCAGAACTACAAGAAGTGATACCGGAATCAAAACACTGTTTGAGAGAAAGTGAGTTTATTTCAAGTTTTAAAATACAAATCAATTAAAACATTTTGTTTTCAGTCAACTGATCCCTTCTTCGAGTGTCACCGAAGAAATCGATTCAATATTTTCGATATCTTTTACTCAGAAATCAAACGAAAGATTAGTTGTGATCACTATTTCTGGTTTCCGTTTAATCCTTGCTTTGGATTATTTGCTTAATCTCTCGAATATTATAACAAAAGCTTTTGATTCTGAGTCGAGTACTGAACCGATTCCTCCAAAAAAGGTTGAAAAGTCAGGCGAAAAACCAATGCTCGAAGACATGTCTAAAGCTGTTGAGAGGGCCCAACTATTATCCTCTTCTGTGCAGAAGACAGAAGTGACGAATATATTGCACTTTAATCTGAATCAAATGGAAATCGTTTTACTCGAGTCTATTGAAGTGATTAACGCTCCGGCAATCATAATGGGATGTCACTCATCTATTAATTTAATCCAAAACCCAAATCATATCAAACTTTATGGCGAAGTCTCTGAAATATCGGCTCTTCTCACGAATTATGAGCGATATATCAGTACTCAAGATATCGACGCTTATATTATGAGACCAACGAATCTTAATTTCAATGGATCTTTGAGTGGTATTTATCTCTATTAAAACATTCAATTATTTCTTAAAATATCTTTTAATGTCTTCAAAGGTGACGAACATATGCTGGACATAACTTTTAGTGAAATCCAGTTCTTCATATCTCCGCCAATGGTTAACGTTGTGCTCAATATTTTATCCAAAATGGGTTCGAGCGCTGAAAAGAGTGATTCATTCGAAGCCGAAGTATCAGATCCGTCACAACTTTTTAAAATCCGAACCAATGATAAAAAGGTTTGGTATTTGAGTTACATTCCCGAAGCAGAAGAAGTTACCGAAGACTTTGTAGACGCTCCCGAAAAGCGCGTCATTTCTACAAAACAACAGATTTATCTCAATATGAAGTCTATTAATGTTGTCATCGAATCGGGAGGACTCGACTCTCAGCCCTTAATTAAAATGAATTCCTATTTTCACGGAAAACTCGTCGGATATAAATCGCTTTCAGCCAACTGTTCCCTAATCGCTGACTATTATAATGAAAACAATTTCTATTGGGAGCCACTCATTGAGCCAATCGAAGGAAAGACAGATCCCTGGGATTTTGAAATGAAGGTTTTGCTCGAAGAAAACGGTAAAATTGAGGTCAAAATAGAATCTAACGAACAGTTGGAGATGACTATCACTAAGACATCAATCGATGCCTTGACTTCATTGAGCGAAGCCTTCACTAATGCGATCGCAAAACAACTGCCCGCCAGAGAAGACAATGTTGTTATTGTTCGCAATTTCTTGGGAATAGATTTAAGACTTTTTATGCAAAACTCTAGTCTTAAAAGCCGTCCCTTAAGTAACAACACTAAAGTCAAAGCCATTGAAAGCGAAACTCTTCTCATAAAAACTGGCGAAGAGTTATCTCTAATTGCAAACGATATTAAAGAAGTGGAACTCAATATCGGACTTTTTGTAAGCAATGATAATGAAATCATTCGGCGAATCACATGTCACGGACACGTCATTCGGTAAGAATAAGATTATTTTCTGATTGACTGTCAGTTCATCATTTTTTCACTCATTCTGTTCCTAAAGATGTTATAATTTACCGAAGAAGTCGTATCCAACAAATGAGTTCTGGAAATGGATCGTTGAGGTCGAAGACATCGATGCGTTCACTAAAAATATTACTTTCAAATCAAACGCACAAATTGTAAACCAATTCAAAACATCTCTCGATATCTATTGCCTTAAAAGAGACCAACCGCTTCTTCTGGGAAGAGTCGAAGCGCTTTCCACTTTAGAATTGCCAATGGATGCCGTTTATGGTATGTCTTAACATTTAATTTCAATTATTTACAGATTTTTCTAAATTAAGGCGAAAATTGTGAACTAAAAGTGAAGCCCTCCGATGGCTACGGCTTTAGTGACAAAACAATTGATTGGAGAAATTCATTCGACAGACGAAACTCTGGAAGACTGTGTCTCCCTTTATGTGATACAAGTGTTGAGCCATTAATTCTTGTCTCTGAATCGCAAAATGATCCGCAAAATAAGTTTTACGTGAAAGTCAGGTGCGATAACAAACCTGTGCTCTTCGAAGACACGAATGCAACGAATCCGGAATCGATTTTACATCAGATAAGAGTTATGCCAATCGTTAAACTCAGAAATCTGTTGCCCTATAGAATCACTTATGCCGTCGAAGGCATTGATAAACTTATTACTTTAGAACAGGGCGATGAGTCTGACCTCTCTTCTATTAAATTAGGAGAAACAGGTATTCATTGATTTCTTTTTTGTTAAATTATTTAAACATTTATTAAATGTTTAGGAATTGCCATAAATTTGATCGATTACTTGGAGAGAGACTGGCATTGCTTTAAGAAAATTCCATCCCATGGCGATGAAAATGATGTTCATCTTTGGAAGTTTACCACTTCTTCGCATAACAGTTCTCTATCTCTTGATTTGGCGGTCAAACTGTCGATTGAAAGTCGTTCGCTAATTGTCTCTCTTTTCGCCCCCTTTTGGATGATTAACAGAACGTCACAGCAATTGGTTTATCGAATCGATGACGAGACTGTCTTATATCACGCACCAACTGTTATGTCACCCGTCCTCTTGTCATTCAAACCCAAGAGTTTCTTCTGTAAGAAGAAATTGTTTTTATCAATCGGTGACTCAAAGTTTTCGGAAGGCTTTTCGATTGATGTGGTCGGGAGCAAAGGCAATGTAATCGCAAAATCAAAGAACGGAAAATACAATTATTATGTTTCGGTTGACATCCAATTATCCAGAATTGGTTTGAGTAAAATAGTGACAATCAGTCCCTTCTATTCTATCTTTAATATCTCGAAGTTATCGCTCGAAATATCCGAAGACAACGACGAGTGGTTTAGAGCCGAGAGTATAAATAATACAGCGTTTTGGCCAAAACAGTCAAAAGACCAGACTATTTATCTGAGACTCAATTCTGATTCCGTTTCTTCAAAAGTAAGAAAAATTCACTTTTATCTCAAAAATCATTAATTTTTCAATTTTTGTGAAAAAGCCGTTAACTCTGAGCCATTCGTCTTCCAATTTGATTCGAGTCGACAAACAGTATCTTTATGTTGACATTGATATCAGTGAATGGGACGCAACCATCAAAATAAGTGATTACTTTGAGGGATCAGCTCCTGTTATGCTCGTTAACTCATTGAACGGTCCCATCACTTATGGACAGAAAGGAGTTACTGTTTGGTCATCGAAAACGGGTGAACAGAGATATGTGAACTCTCTTCCGGCCAACCATTCTGTGCTGTACACCTGGTATTTGCCTTCCGGTGAGCAGACACTTGTCTGGAAATACGAGGATTTGATTTGTGAGGAACAAAGCATTGGTGTTAAGTGCGATGGTTTGGAAGACGTCAAAAATGTGTTTGTCGTCTCATTCCTCGACGGAAAGCAAAGAGTTCTGTTGTTCACAAACGACTACATGACCGCCACTAATGCTCTTCAGGTAATTATCGCTTCTTTTTGGCAAAATATAAACGATTTAATTGTGTTTAAAGGCGGGAGAGATAACAAACCCTAAAATAAATGTCGAGTTTGTTATGAAAGGAATCGGACTTTCGATTGTCAACAATGAGACCAAAAAGGATTTGCTTTACATTGCAATAACCAGGTTTACTATATGTGCACCAATTTATTCTTATCCTAAATTAATTATCTTTTATTATAAGTTCTGTTTTGTGGGAAATCCGAGAACCGGGTGGAAAGAGATACAAACCATTGTCTATAAAATCAATTGATGCAATTGAAAGCCTTCACCAGAAAGTTATGCTCAATAAGAAAGTGGGAGAAAATCTCACATATCTTTCGGATGACTTATTCCAAGTTGACTTCACTGACTGTGAGTGTCCTAAACTGATTGCTCCTAAATCTGGTCAATTGAGGTATTGTTTGCCTATATTTTTGTAAATGAATTATATTTTAAAAGATTTTTGTTTTAATAGACGTCTCGCAAATCGAGGCATTTGGATATCAGTGGCGATGTCTGAGCATATAATTCAGGCGCATATGAAAGTGAATCGCTTGCAAATCGACAATCAAATGCCTGATCACATCTTTGGAATAGTGATGTGTCCAATAGCACCACCAAAAACAGTTGCTGTTGAGCTCTCACCCAAGAGTTTCATTGAGTTTTCATCAATTATTCAAAAACAGCCCACAATTACTCGATTCAAATACAACTCGTTTTTGATTCAGGAATTCCTCATTCAAATAGACAGAGGATTGTTGTCTTCAATTCAGGAACTATTGGCTGTTGCCGTCAAAAAGGAGAGCAATAAAAAACTGATTGATGACGATATTACTGATATTCTTCAGGTATTCATTCAATGATTTTTAGACTTCAATTAATAATTTGTTTTTATGTCTTCACAGAAGAATACAATCTCTGAATCGATGCTGTCTTCGCGTAAAAGCTATTACGATAACATCCATTTCTCTCCCATCAAAGTTCACGTTAGCTTTTCATTGGGCGGCGGCTCTGGTGGACTCGATTTGCCATTAGGTCTAGACTTTATAGTCCGGTCTGCGGGCGTCACTCTCACCGAATTCAATGACGTCGTCTTCAGACTCGACTATTTCGAGCGCAAGAACTTATTGGCCGAAAACTCAGAGTTAACTTCAATTGTTATTAAGCATTACACCACTCAAGTCCTCAAACAGTTTTACAAATTAGTGTTAGGACTCGACTTAATTGGAAACCCTATGAAACTTGTGCTCGGATTGAAAGAAGGTTTGTTTATCGAAATAATTTTTTGATTATTCATTTATGACCATTGATGCTGTACTCAGGTGTGGGTGACTTCTTCTATGAGCCCTTCCAGGGTATAATTCAAGGTCCGGGAGAGTTCGCTGAAGGCATACAAATTGGCGTAAAATCTTTGGCCTCCAATGTTGTGGGCGGAGCTGCCGGTGCTCTCGGAAGTATTACTACCACTTTAGGCGAAGGAGTGTCTGCCCTAACGATGGACGATAAGTTCAGACGCGAACGCCGTTCCAGAATCAATAGAAAAGTGGGATTCGCTGAGAGCGGCAAAAATCTCTTCAAAGGGGTATTCAAAGGAGTGACAGGAGTTATCACTCAACCCATTGAAGGCGCCCGACAAGATGGTTTCGAAGGCCTATTTAAAGGAGTCGGCAGAGGAGTAGTTGGTATTGTCGCTCAGCCAACATCAGGTGTCATCGATTTCACTTCGGGTACTCTGAATGCATTGAAACGAGCGGTTGATCCCAAACAAGAGGCCAAACAAATGCGTCCCTCAAGATATGTCGGACGAGAGGGCAAAGTAAGGCCATACAATAGACACTATGCAATCGGTATTCAATACTTTTATTATATTTTAGTTTAATTAATGATTAATTGATATTCTGTTCTGAAGGTCACACCATTTTAAAAGAGATGGAAAACGGGAAGTATTCGGCTGACCATTATTTAATTCATAGAAACCTAAGCGCCAGCACTTTGATAATGCTGACCAACAAACGGTTGATGTGCATAAAGAAAGCGATTATGTCTGACAATTGGGAGTGTGACTGGTCTGAGGAGTGGTCCAATTGCGACAAAGTGTCGGTCTCTGCCGACAGACTAAAAATAAAGATCACAACAAAGGTATGATTAGATTTTTATCAGCGCTCTCTTTGCTCTCCCTTTCGGTAGTTCTGTGTTTTGATGATAATCCTCTCAATTAATTAATAAATAAAGTATTGAAACAATTTTCTAATCGTTTTTAAAAATCAATGGAAACCCGACTTCACTTCAAAGACACTTAACTCTGAAAAGTCATTAAAATTTTTGGCAAAAATCCTGTTTTAAAGAAAAGTTTGTTTCAATAAAAACAAATGATGTATCGATAAGGAGTAGTATTGAGGAGTTGATGAATGCCATCAATTTGACGGCCATCTGTTCCTAATTATCCACTTCTCTATCTTAACATCAAATCTGAATGACTTTTATTTCATTATTTCTTTAATAATAAAAAAGAATTCAAAATAAACTCAAATATAATTTTTGTTCAAAATTAGGAGCAAAAGAAAATGTTTGGCATTTTTTCCGGAGACTCCGATCGGATAATCGCAACCAATTCGTTGGATACGACTCAGGTATGGCTTTATCTCTTTTTTTGTAGCATTAAGTATGGGCTGAGCGCTCTGTTTAATTATTTTTAGATATTATTATTGTTTTTCTTGAAAAAACTCAACTATTTATTACTTCACGAATTTTTCGAGCGATAAAACTTTTATTACTTTTTTTGTCTTTTAGTCTCTTTTCTAACTCTTAATGCTATTCACACGTATTGTCGTAATCGAGATATCAATTCAATCAAAAGAATTCGTGGTTTTATTCACTCCTTTATCCCTTCCTTTTGTAATGATAGTCAGGTTTTATCAGTTTCTTCGAAACATTCCCTAAATTTAAGGAAAAGCCTCCAAAGAGTCAATAACTGCACTAAATTGCCCGAAGAGTGTGTGTCCTGTCATTAATGAGTAAATTAATGATGAATTATGTAATGAATTTGTTATTCAAATTGAGTCCCAACTCTTGTGTTGCAGACATTCCATCGATTAGTGACCAGTGATAACAGTTTTGTTGTTTATTCAAAAGGATTTGGTGTTCACACGAACTTCACTTATGTTTTGGTTATAATGTCAGTCCGTCTCTAATTAATAAAGAGTTTTCAAACCAAACCTCAACTCAAAGACAAACTCAAAATCTTTTTCTTAGTTTTTTGTTGATATTGAAAACGAATCGCATTTGAAAACTAATCATTAGTTCGCATCAAAGAGTCGTCTCCTGAGTTGTGTCTTATCTTTTAGTAGTGTCTCATTATTTTTGGAGATATGAGTGAGAAATTAGATTAAATGACAGATTAAATGATCCTTTTTTAAAACCTTTGAATAAATTAAGACATTAAACAGTAATATACAGAATATACTGAAGACAATTAGCCATAAACCAAATGAACAGAGAATGTATGTTCTTCGTTGTTATCTTGTAATTTATTGCATAATAATAATGTCTCAAAGAATATTCATAAATCAGGGCTGAAGTCACGTTCAAAAACCAGGCATTCCCTCAAAGTGCATGACATCTCCCCTCTTAGCCATTAAAGATTGTCATTCGAGCCATGAATTGTGTAATTCTGAAAATCATTGTCATAACCAACTGAAAGATAAGTTCCTCGTTTAAGATCTAATAATAATAAAATTGTTTTGAGTAAAGCAAACGCTAAGCGATTATAATATCCGGAATATCTATATCTTTGTGTTTCTTTGACTTAATTATGGTTTTGAAAGTCTTTCACATTTCAAACATTTCATACGTTTTGCATAATTAACAAAAGTATTGCCTAAAAATTGAGTGGAAATGAGTGGAGAAACAAAATTATAGATATCTGTTAAGAGTTCCGTAAATTTAAATTATTATGTTTTTTGTGAGACTTTTTCTTAACGATTATAATGTAGTCAAAGTTGGAGTCATTTTAATTGTCAGAGTTGTTAAACCGCTGTAATTATCGGCACTGAATTACACGACATTATTATTATTATGGCTATAATTTTACTTATATTTAACTTAAGTTTTCTTTTTGGAAATATTCTCCTTTTTTCTCAAGACTTGTGTCGCTATTAGATCCCAATTCCTAAAGATTTTATTGAAAATTATCTCAAAATTGTTTTATTTTAGATTTTATCGGATATTTATTTTTCCGATTAATTGCTCTTAATTTTTGTTTTTAATTTATTTACATTTGAGACGAATCGGAGATATCTCTAATATGTTGCTATAAATATGACTCCAATTTAATCTAAAGTTAACTCTAATATCAAAATATTGTGTAATAATATCATTGCATTTGATGTTAATCTCGCTATTCTATGGGATTATTAATTGATCTCATCTTTCATATATCATAATCAAGTCATAAATAATTAGCGATTTTTCTCTCAATTTAACACTAATTCTCTTAATTTGAAAGAAAATGATTCTCTCCGATAACTTTTTCATCAATTTTAATTCTTAACTAATTTTTTGTACTTCTCTTGATTTTGTAGAATATTATCGTTAGTTTACTTCGCGATCATATTTTACTTTTGGTTTTATAAGTTCTTAAACCTCTGAAAAGTTTCAATTTTGGCCATAATTTTGGAATAACTCTGAAATTAAAGTTTTATATTTTGTTTTTGATTCACTTCTTAGTGATTCTCACATTACTTTGATTTTTAATTCTCTTTTTATCTAAAATTCTCTAAATTTATGGCTATTTTTGAGAGGAATTGATTTCAGGCTTCAGTTGATAATTAAAATTTGGAAAATATTCATAATTAATGACATTTTTTGAAATATTCTTTTGATTAAATTCTCAGATATTCTCAGTTTTGAGACTAATTTGTTGAAAAATTTTCTCTTCAATTAAGTCTCGCCAATAAATGGCTCAATCTTTTGAATATTTCTATGTTTTCAGTGATCAGAATATCACAGAGGAGTCAAACACTAATATTTAAGCAATAATTTTCAGATATTTCTATATTAAGAACTCCTTCGAGAGTTGGGTAGCGACGAGTCAGTCCTTTTCAAATAAATAATTATCAATTCGTGTCACATATTATACATAAATTATATCGAGTATTATATTAGTGCCAAAACAGAACAAAAAAATTATAAGTGAAGCGAAAAATCCTATACTTTCTCTCCCTTTTTCTCTCTGTAGCGAAGAAAATCATTATCTCTTATTTGAGTTTGAGTTTAACGCTGTAGTTATGAATGCAAATCAATTCATTTTATTCTTGGCTTTTATTCTTGTTTTTTGCGCTAACTTTCAAAACATTGAAACTTAGTTTCAAAGAATATCTGATACAAAATGCAAGACATTTGTTGGGAATGTATCTCTGTTTTGATGACATAAATCAAAATCGAAATCTCGAAAGTCATGAGTTTTGTCTCGATTTGAATGTCTGGCCTTTTCTTCACTTTTCATTTCGAATGATTTTCAAGTCTTTTCTCTTTCTCTCTATTTTTTTTGGCCATAAATTCAATGAAAATTGAAGTTCAGTCAGAAATGTAATCACGATTTGGTTTGTGAACCAATCGCTCAAAACTGATTGTTTCGCATCTCATTTCCAAATGGATTCTCCTCTAATACAGTGATGTCCAACACTTTCACCCTAAGGTTGGGCTTTATTTTCTCAATTAGTAAAGAAGCGCTCATTCCTTAACTGAATCCGGTTCGCTCTAATATTTAATTGGTGTGTGTCCTCCCTTTTCTGTTCATCCCTTGTTTTTTAACGAAAAATAAATTATATAAACATTTGTTTGTTTCAAAATTATTATTATTAAATAAGAATCTGATGTCAGACCTATTATTTTGTGCGTTGCGATCGACAGCCGAACTGATATCAATTGAGGGCTCAAATGAATTAATCATTAAAATTAGTTTTAACTCATAATTGGAGTCAATTTATTGAAACAAAATTCACTTAAAGTTATTGACCAGAAATCGGTTGAAAAATTTCAGTTCAATTAAGGGATTGATTCTGTCCTCAAATATGTAATCTAAGAACTAATGTCTTATTTAAATTCGGGGCTCATCTGAGGATTGACTCAAATTTACATAAGAATTATTCGGTAAAAGAAATTTCAATAAAATTGTCGATAATTTAAATAAATTGATAATAATTTCGCCCAATATTTTGCATATCATTTGAGATTCAAAGAAACTTTTTTCATATCAAATGATTAGGAATTTATTTATGACTTTTGTTTGCATTGAATTAACTTTTGTTTTTTATTTTGCATAAAATCAGTGGCTCTTAGAGAAGATCAACAAACAGTTGAAGCGATGATACAATTGATTCAACGCTTATCCACAAATCAGAGGCCAAAGAGAAGCACAAAAAGCACTTAAATTTTATTTGAATTCAATTGAATGACAACTTTTGAAGAATAAATAAAAACTAAACCCAAAGCCGAAGACAAGAGAAAAGACTTTTCAAAAAGAGTGCAAAAAATATTCCAATTATTTATTGCCGTCGAAGACATCGATTGGTTTCAAACGCATTGAACGGCAAAACAGTAATAAAACTCAAAGAAAATAAAAAGTAATGCAAAATAAAGGTATAGATAATGGTTTTGGCGAATAGTTTTGACTCACAATCTATCGGTGATAAACACGCAAAACATGAAAACGGCTTAACATTCAAAACATTCAAATAATTCTTCGCTAATAATAATAGTTATGTTGTTTTCGGATTCGTTTCGAGACTCAAAATAATGTAATAATCATAAAAAAAGAGCTCAAAAAAGAGGCAATCCTTCGCCGAAACGACAACGAACTTCACTTTTTTCTCTCTTTTCAAAGGCTTTTTTGAAGTTAAAAAACACTAAAAACTACTCGTTTTTGAATATATTTCTCTAAAATCACATTTTGTTCATTGATTTGGCTTCTCTTCCATTATTATTATAATCTCTTCTTTCGTTTAATTATTAATTAATTTATTAATTCTTAAGATTTTCTCACAAATTGTTAGTCAAATGTTTGCCTTAAAAGTATTTTATATAATATTATACTTTAATTAATGATTTAATATAAGTGTTAATCGATTTGAGATTTTAAATAAAGTTTTATAATAAAAATGTAGTATTTATTTGATTATTCTATAAATAGGGTATTCTTCACACTATAGCTCATCACTGTTTAGTCAATTGATAGCTCAAAGATGTTCTTCACAACTAATAGCGGTTTAGGACGAGTGATGTTATGATTAATTGACTCGTTTTGAGATAATTGAGTCAATTATTAAATAAGTTTTTGTTTTGTTTATTAAACTAAAAATGTTTTGTATTTTTAGTAATAAATTAAATATTTGTTTATTTTATAAAAGAATTCAAACATTTTTTCGTGAATTATATGCAAAACAAACAAAACAGACGTCAATAGAGTGGACCTCAAAAGGACTCAAAACAATTAGTTTCGGACACAACTGATGTTGTAATACAAATACGAAGAAAATTTTGAAAAATGTGAACCAATGATAACCAGTAGATCCAGTTCTGAGCGATTGACTGAAGGCCTCAACTATGGGTTCACTTGGTTTTGATTATTCGTGTGATGGTTGTCAGCCCCGAAGCTATCACTAGTGAGTCTGCCACCAATAATTGACCTGAGCTGCCAATACAACCTGTGCTGTCAAGAAGGGGACAGCACTGAAGGCAGGCCCAACACTGACTGACTCTAAGACTCACTGACATGACATGAGTGCCCGAAAACTGGCGAAACAAACCGCAGGAGATATTCATAAGAATAACTCAAAGATAAGTCTCTCAATGGATAATGATTTCAATATTTGTCTAAAAACACAAATAATCTAAAACTCTGATCAGAATTTCATTTAATTAAGTAATCCATTAATTAATTGAATGATTTTATAATTAAATAATTTTTCAATTCTTTGCTTTAATTTAATGATTGATTAGATTTAGACTCAAATGAATGAATGAATGAATGAATGACTCAATCAATTGATTGAATTTTCAAATCATTTGAATTGAGAAACAATTTTAAAGAATTTGTTTGGAAATGAATTGAAATTATTGATGACATGAATGACCTCTACTATACCTCTACTATAATTGCTTTATTATTTTGACCGAAAAGCTATAACTCTGGGCTCCGCCACTCCTATGAGCATCGATTCCAGAATTATAGAGTGGTTTGCCTTCAAAGTTGAAGGACTGGACGCGCATACTATTGACCGTAAATTACCACAAAAAGGAAACAGAATTTCAGAAATTCAAATAAAATGGACAGAAATTTGAGTCCAAACAACAAAATTACAGTATAGTTAGCCAGAGTTGGCAACAGGGGATACCGTTTCCAATTTGAATGAATTGCCTGAAGCCCAGTCCTCTCACAGGCAGCGATGACTTTGTTGTTCTCTTTGTATGATTTTCTTCAAACGTCTCTATAATCCGACGAAAAGATAAATCATTGCAATAATTGTCAGTTTATTCAGAGCTTCGGTTTTGAATTTTAAAGCCTAAAGTGTTGTACTTATTCTGTGCGCTATCGATAACCGACCGATTCGTTTGTTGAGAAACACTGAAACACTCGCAAAACTTCAGAGACTAATGTAATCATTAGTTTTAGTGTTTTAACAACTTTTTGGTCATAACTTTTGTCTATAATTTTCTTTTGCACTTCTTTTCCACTTCTCTCTGTTCTCTCTGTCTTTCATTCTGAACACAATTTCCACTCTATGGGGGGTTTGAGTGATGTATCGACGAAAACAGTTACTAATTGTTTGCCAACGCGTAAAATATAGTGACTATAAGTGAGGGAACACTATTCCATCCGTAGATTGAGTTGTGCTGTGAAGTCATTAACATTTTCCAAGACTATCACTACTCTCATACCATTAATAGACTGTTTTTCAGCCAAATCGCACACACAGACACTCTCACACTCACTCACCGGACACTCAAGTGTTAAAACATTTGGTTGACTCGAACTCTGTTTTTCTTTTGAAAGATATTTTACTTTGAAATAAAGCGAACATTAAATGCAAAGAAAGAAAAGTAGAAAATCTATTCGCAAATTAGTGAGAATTTTGGGCTCAAAATATTCGTATCAAAAAATTAAGTGAATTTAAGTGAATTAAGTGATCTTTTTCTGTAAATCGAGAAAAAAATTCTTTGACTAATAGTTTTGGAGAATTCTTGTGATTAGAGACTTATTTTCTCCCATTTCTTAAGTAAGAAAACATTTATTCTGTCATTAAATTTGGAGAAATTTTTTATCATTAAATCATTTATTTTTCGCATTCAGTACTGAAACGAGAATTTTCTTACTTTTAAAAGAACTCAATTAATATTATATACAAACGTAAGGCAAAAACCAAAGAGAGAGGAACGAGAGGGCAGAGCATAGACTCACTAATTGAGTGAAAGAGTGAAAATTCCTTTAAATAAAGTCATTAACTAAAAAAAGTGTATGAAATTGTATTCCGACTGCAAATTCAGTATTCGGTACTTAAATACAATACAATTACATAACACTGTTATATAAAAGCATATAATTTGATAAAAGCCATTAGAAAATGATTTCCTTCTCTAAACACATGATTCAAATGAATTCCCTTTGAAGTGATTGCTGTCTCTTAATGTGAAAAACTATCACTTTGTCTGACGGACTCAAAAAAAGATGTGCAAAAAATAAAGAAATCATTTAAATGATAGCAAATATACTGTAATTTATGCCACACATGGAGTCTATCCAAAGTCTATTAGAAGAGGTTTTTGGAGTGAAATTATTCAAAAAATATTTTTCTACTTTTGTTTGTAATGTTTGTAATGATATTCAATTATGAGCTAAAGTTTAGGCTTAAATCACAACAGATATCATTAGAAAGTAAAGTGGAATACATTTTTCTGGACTTTTATCTAACTCCGAGTCCTTTATTCCATTCCCTTATATGTCTGCCAAAAGCTATTCTAATAAATAGTTATCTCTTATATAATAATAATATTATTAGAAAATGACTCTATTCTTAAGATTCGGAGCTCTTCTAATGATTGTTGAATATAAGAAGTGAAGGCAAATCTTTGGTGGTGGCCCTCTCTCCCTCTCCCCTATTTGTGTACTCTCTTCTGATCGCCTCTTCTCTCAGTTATAATGTGATTCTGCTCTTCGCTATGTTATGGGGTCAGGCATTTATTGGAGGGGTAGAAAACATCGGCGTGTATTGCGATGATTAGAGCCTTACATCCCGTAATGTCTATATTACATCTCAACTTCGAGGGGACTTTCATTTGAAGGCAGAGCACCGCCTTCTCATCCAATAAATAGCAAAACAATCTAACAGAAGTTTTAGAGTTTCCAACTTCTGAACAGTTGATGGCAGGACTTCTCTTCATGAAAATGCAAGCAAAAGACTAGTGGCGACGCATTACCACAAATCAAATTATGTCTTCAAATGTTTTTCAAACTCATAAATTACGCACAAATACAGCGCATACGTCAGGCATCACGTGGTCTGAAACTTGAAGTCTTGAGTGTTGGGATCTTCTCCTAAAGTAGTCTTTGGTATGCATTTGTTGGCAGAAGTTTAAGAGTGAAATATCAGTGAAATGAGTGTATGTTATGCTGTGCTCTGTTCTTGTGTTCGGTTATGTTACTAAAGCATTGGTTCCTTACAATTATACTGAAGACAAACCTCTTAGTGTCCTTGAGTTTTGATGGATGAAAACTTTAGTGGAATAGTTTAAGGACTGTGAGAGCTGTCCGGACGGTCCGGATATATATTCCTATACGACTATCACATACTTTATTCAACTATTTTCAAGACTTCAGAAGAATTGAGTGGTGAGTCCACACATTTTCTTATCACAATATTTTACTTTCTTTCAAAATAATCAAAAATAAGCCATGCTACATTATAAGTATGTTCAATCGTTGATCAATTATTACTTACTGAACCAAATACATATGACTTACGGAACTAAACAACCCATTTGTTATCATTTACCACAACATAAGGGATGAGTCTTAAGAACTCAATTTGTGTGAACAGAAAATTGCTTTCGGATTAAGTCTTTAAAAAAGCAAATATAAACCAAAATGAGCTTAACTTTTGAATTGTAGTCTCAATCGAGGGGAGAGAGAGAGAGAGAGAGAGAGAGAGAGAGAGAGAGAGAGAGAGAGCGGGTGAGAGAGAGAGAGAGAGAGAGAGAGAGAGAGAGAGAGAGAGAGAGAGAGAGGTTTGTCTGTAAATTTAGTCGATTTCATCTCTTGTTTTTGTGAGGGGTAGGATCACTGAATTTGGTATTCTTACTATTCTATCCCTATTTTGAAGCTATGGTTGAAATATGTATAGCATTAGTAAATAGTTTATTTGAGTTGAATGAGAAAATTATTCGGATTTAACCCTACTTTAAGCCAAGTTTAGCTCAACTTAACCCTACTTCAGGTATTGAGAGTTAAATAAAGTAGATTTGCAACAATCGGTCCAACAATCGGTTCATTCGTTTCAAATGTTTTGTTAGAAAAAGAAGTTTTTCTAACAAAAGAAGTTTTTGTGAAAAAGAACTGCACTTAAAGGCTATTCTGTGCTCTTCTCTGTGGCTATATTTGTGAAACCCCTGCGAATGACCAGAAGTATACCATAAGTAAAGCTTAACTCACTATTGAAGACACAAACTATTCTGCTTAAGATTTAGTTGTTAAGGGAGTGTCAACCCATGCGTGAACCCTAAGAGCCAGTCTATACTGTCCTATACTCCTATACCAAGTTCAGTAACTGTCCACTCTTTATATAGAAGAATGTGGAAGAATGAGTGTCAAAGCCTTGTGCCGCAGTTAGGAGGACAGGACGTTAACAAGTAAATCGGTTTTGAAAAGGATATGCTTTCAGATGACTATAATGTTTCACTTCTTTTCAACAAAAATAAAGTTTAAAAGCGTTTAAAACTTTTTCACCGAAACTAACGAACGATTATTTATTTAACGCAGACTTGTGTTCAACAAATGTGTGTTTTGTATGTCTTTTGTGAGAAATACTTCGATAGTTTTTTTAGATAACTTACTTTCCTCTCATTATTCTTATGTTTTTTATTTCTATCGTTAAATCAATTCATAAAAATAATACAGAATTTGATTCCTATTCTAAGCTCAGGGTATTGTAAATTGTTCCATACTTTACCACTTATTCTGAATCTTTTTTTTAATGATGGGTCAAATAAAAAGTTGGTGACTATAAACTGCTATAGTTTTAGGGCTGAGAGAGGAGAGAGAATTGTTTTTAAATTTTGTAGTTTTGTTTTGTTTTTCTGTTGGTCTGAGTATCGAATGTTTGGTTTAGTGTCTAATAAAAAGTTTTGGTTTCAATGACACTAAAAATTCACAATTTTTTGTATGCATTTTATTCATTGCCTGAAAGACAGGACAAGACTTCAAAGACAGCAATAAAAAGGTTTTTATTCCCGAAAAAAGTTGAGAACAAAAATAAAGAAAAGTTAAGTCATCAAACATTTTTACTTTCATTGCAAGACTCAGTTATTCGTTTCTCATGAATAAAAAGCCGATAATTGAATTGATGGCCAAAAAACAATAAAATATCATAAAAAGAGTCGACTTTTGAGAAGTAGTCTTCGGATAAATAGTTTTATAAACAGTTCTAAAATAAATTTATGATTTCAGTAATAATTTATAAATAAGTGTATATTTTTATTAATATATTTCTTTCAAATGTCTTAATATTATATAAATCTTATCCGAAAAGTTTTAAGAACTTCGGATGAGTTTATTATTTGAATATTAATTCAATAAATTTTGAAATAACCTTTTTATTTGTATATTTATTTATTTTGATTAATGGAAAAACCTTTTTAAATAAAATTCCTATTAAAAGAAGCAGTTTTAATGACTTTCCCAATGAAAGTGAGAGATTTAAAAGAATAAAATAATGATCCTGGTCAATGTGTTCACTCTGCTCAATGTGTTCAAGTTTTATGCCCTTAAAAAAGAAGTGAAAAGTCTGAAAAATGATGTTTTATTGACGTAAAGCCATTGAAATCAAGACAAACAGTAGACTAGGAATCCATTCCACTGTAATTGCATGTATGGGGAAAGGCATCTGCTATTCATCCTAAATGCTTTGATTGTTGGAAATAGAAATGAATTTTTGCTACTTTTTTATACCGATTGCACGCAATATAAAAGCAATGCTTAAAAACAAGACATAAATTGAGCCAAACATAAGACAACCGAATAAATATATTTTACGGAATAGTTGTGAACAATAGTTGAGTGCATTCATTGTCTGTTAGGTATCGGACTTCGAGAAAAACAATGACAATAGCCATCAACAGAGGCTTGTGTTCAACAAATGTGTGTTTTGCATGTGTTTTGTGGGCTATTCGTCGTCTGAGCAATAGTTCAATAGTTTTTTGATTTCCTTTTCTCTATATTTTTTTCTTAAAAGTTTCCACAAAATTCTTTCTACAAGTTTTGTGTTGTGCCTATCGTTTCGCTTTAGGAGACCCACAAAATACCTAATATTATATAAATCCGTATAAAAAACATTCGAAGCAATAATAATATATATATTTTCCACTGACGGTAGTGGAGGCAATGGTTATATATTTGATATGTCGTGCAAAGGCGTATCGCATCTTCTTCTGTGACAAAAATATTTGGATAAAAATGATAGCATTTGAAGGCATTGAAGGCAATCAACTTTTTGGAGCTTCTGATTCAACTTCGAAGCAAAAAATTATATGAAAAACATTTCTACTATTTCTTGATTGGGTCTCTCATAATATGAAGTTATGTATTGAACGTCAACTTGACTTCACTTAAGTTATAACTGACTGATCTTTGAAAGTTTTTCGGAACATTTTTTTCTCCACTTCCAGACGACTGGAGTTCAATACAAAAGTTATTTCTGAGATTTTTAGTTGAAATTCGCGATCAGATCACAAGAAAAAAATCATTTCGTTTCAATAAATATAACATTTTTTGTTCGTTTATTTATTTGTTTTATTCTAAACAAGTGTTTGAATTTTGATCACTTCAAGAGTCTCAACACTTGAGAGCCTCTGAACTGAGTTAAAGCACTTGATTTGACCTGAAATTTGAATAAATACTTCGAAGAAATAAAATATTTTCGTTATTTAGTTATTCGGAACAATTTCTCTGCGAATACACCGATAAGTTTGCGAACAAAATGTTAATTATGTAAGACTTTAGCATAGATTTAAAGTTCAGGGTTTGGATTAGGGTTTGAAATATCTATGATTTATTTGATTATATTTTTTTCCAATATTTGAGAGACTAATGGCTTAAAAATTATATGAAGGGATCAAAAGTATTGGTTTCGGTTTTCAAGAATGCACTCTAATTAAGATATGATATGATATGAAAGGCATTGCAGTGTGTATTGAATAGCGAAACGTGTCTTTCAATGTGTTTAATACACTGTTTGGCAAACTTTTCTCTATTTCTTAGCGTTCGAGTGATGGCATAATTTACACGAAACATCGATTGGACTTTTGACTCCTCATTCCTCCACTTCTGGTTGTATTTTGAGTCAAAACTAGAATCGTGTGATTCGTATATCAACTCAAATAGAGAGACCATTATTTACAAACTGAACTGAGAATACTCTTTGCAATACTCCTCTCAATACTCTTCGCAAATATAATTTTTGTTTAGTATTGAGAATAATATTATATACACTTCTGTTTAATGTTATATCACTGGCCACTCATCTGTTGTTTTTAATGTCGGTCCCCACTACCTGAACAGCTTTTAGTGGATGAACTCAACGTCCAGATCACTAATGTCTCTAATGATTACCTATCGATAGCCAAATAACAATTATCATTAAATATCGATTTATATCCATTTGTGGCTAATTTTCTTTTAATTGCCGATTGCTTTGAATTTTTGGCGCATAAAACATGTATTTCCTTATCAAACAAATTCATGTTTTCTTTTCTTTGTTTGTTTAAAACGGAGTTATTTTCACAGATATTATAATAACTTTTCTTATTCAGAGGAAGACTCAAAAAAAGATGGATTGATATAAGAATTATGTTTCTGTGTCTGTCTGTCCAAATGACTGTCCCAATAGCTGTTCTCATGAAAAAACAGTGAGCAGTTGTTGTGAACAAAAAAATGAAGGAATTTCACTGATTTTGCTTCAAATGTCTGTTTGCAGACGATTTTATGATAGAAAAGACGAGTCTCCGACTCGAATGACTCGCTCTCAACACAGATCGCATTCTTCAGTCATTCTTCAGTTTTTTGCTTAAAAAACGATGCAATCGATGCCATTAAACAGACCCTAAAAGTGTTTTAAAACATCTTTTTTATGCACAAAAACAATATTTCATTCATATATTTACCAAAAATTAATTATCTTTAAAAAACAATTTTAATCGATAATAGAAAGTAATATTCAATTGATAAATGAGTGCAAACACTAATACTCAATGAATTAGATGTTTATTTTGATCTGAAATGCAATCAATCGATTAAACAACTAATCATCTGTTAATTTATTCAAATTGAATGCAAGTAATCACAAGAAAAACATCTGAAAATTGAGTGAAATATTATGGCTATTATTGTATGTAATATTCATTATTCGAGTGAAAGGCTGTTTAAAATTTTTGACATATCATCAGCGCCTCAAGTCTTGTAAGTGTTGTTGTTGTAGTTCTGTGTGTTATGCCTTTCGCGGAGAAAATTCTTGTCGCTCAGCCCTAAAACTATTTATTAAGATTTTTATAGTGAAAAATAAAGTAAAAATTGTTTCTAAACTGATTATCTCATCCTTACCTTATTCTCTATACAATTACTATACTTGAAATTTAATGAAAACACCTGCACCCCTACCCATTCATAACACCGGCTCTTCTCTATTCTCTATTATATTTAATATTTTTCATTTTCATGTCATTTGTTTTGTTTTGTTTTGTTTATGATTCGCTCCTTTATTATAGCCTTTAAATGTCGTTTAACTTTCACTCGTTTCTCTCAACGAGCGAATGATTGAGTCTTCAAAAGCTATTTTCAAATATTTATTCCATCCATAACTCGGAATAAGTAAAATAGGATTCGTTTCATAATGTTATTCATGAAATGGTTGTAACGAAAAAACAGCAAAACTTATCGAAAGCTATAAAATTAGTTATGCCTTTGAAAAGCAATCGGAGAATAAAATGTTGTCATTACTGAAGTGTTGCTGTGTTTTCAGTTACCATTCAATGCCTTCAATGCCTTCAGAATATATATGAGTGCAATATATTATACACTCATATGTATGGATATATTTGCATTCGTTCTCCACTTTAGAGAAAGACATTTAAGAGAAGAGACTACTATTGCTGTGAAGAATAAATTTCATTTTGGTTTGTGTTTGCGTCGGCAAATAAATTGACGTTTGGATCGCACGCCTTAATACCAGTGCAACCAATTGTCGAATTAGTATCGCAGGTGTAGTCTTCTAACCCAATATGAGTTTAGACAACAATTGCCAGACTTTTCAATGCCTTCTTTGTCTTCAGATTGAGCCTATGGTTAAGTGGTGTTTCGCAAAACACAAATAAAAATTATATCAATAATTATGATAACATTCGCTATAATTCAAAGCATCAAACAAAAGGCGAAACCTATTTATTCTGTGTTTTGTGTTTAATCCTCTTAATTGTTAGTTTCATAGGTTTGGCACAAAAATCTTCATAACAATCGGTTCCCTTCAACTCATTTCTGGGAACTATATTTCATACTTTAGTTAGTCGTTTGGTCTGACATTTCAAAGATATTTCGTTAATCCCTTCGTTATTATTCTATTGGGGCTTCGCTTCAGTGGTTTTCCATTGAAAGTTATATTGTAATAGTAGTATAATCGAGCAAAATATTTGTTATTTATTTCAAAGGGAAAAATTCTTGACTAAAATTGTTGTAATTCTCAGCAATGAAACCATATTTTGGCTGATCTTCAAGTTTTTGTTAGCAATATTTATTAAAACTGTTGTGTAATCGTAGAGAATAAGTCATTGAAATACTACTCCTTAAGAGTCTCTGAAAGAAGAGGCCATAAAAAAGTCTGAACTTCAAAGTTATTATGATATCAAACATAACGCATAAAATATATTCACCCCTCCGTTCCATACATAACAGAGAACAGCCTTTTTCACGAAGAAATTCCGTTTAATTTTGTGTTGAGAGTTAAGACTCAATCGAGACTCTAAAACACGAAATACCCCACTATTATAATCACTTTTTCTCAAACGCACAAAAAACGGCAAAACATCTCAAGTCTTATAATAATTCAAAACTGGATTCGCGGAGAGAGAGAGAGAGAGAGAGAGAGAGAGAGAGAGAGAGAGAGAGAGGACCGCTTTTATCCACAATATTGTAATGAAATGTCTGTTGTATTGATATTTAAATTGTTATTTAATAAGTCTATCAAAAAGCAAAGATTTTTTCTTCTTTTTTATGTTAAGTTTAGCGCAGAGTTGAAGTCAGAGAAAAAAGTTTTTTGAAAACTTGCAAAACACGAATTCACTAAAAAATACTAATACTTTAAGACTCTTTTCGCTGAAAATTAAAATTCTTTTCAATCAATATGTAATCCTCTGGTAATTTGTTATTCAAAATTATCAAAAAGATAACTATTTATAAGAAAACTTGATTAATAAGTTATTATAAGAATCTTTTCAATTATTAGTGGAAATACTTTTCTCAACTTAAGAGAAAATCTCTGATTTTTAAGTGGATTAAAAGAATAGTGATTTTTGGCGATTATTTTTTGTGAAATTTATTTAACTAATGGATAATGGATTCACTTTTTAGCCAAAGATATGACGCTTTTGGGAAAAAGTAAATAATTTTTCTCAAGTATTCATTTCGATAGATTTGAAACGACTTAATGTTTATTCTTATATAAAATTCAAGAACTGGTTATAATTCATAGGAAAACTACCTGTGCTTTTGAATATTTCGTTTTGAAAAATTCCTGACATCCGATAACATCATATGAGTTATGAAACCCTGGGTATGACATTGGAGTCCCTTTTTTACTCAAATAAAAAATATTTCATAAAAATTAAAATGTTTTTCAATCAGTAGTCGTTTTTTCTGTAAAACATTTAAACTAAAAATAAGACATTTCTAAGACTTCTTCTGCAATCATCTTATTTGCTATCATCTAATCTTCAAACGACTTTTGGTTATTAATTGGAGATACTGTTGAGCACTAAATTATTCCGAGTATTTCTTGGGCTGAGAAATGCAATTAATTAGATGTTATGAATCGCGGTTTTATGCCTTTTACTCAAAATAAGTCCAATATTTCTAATCTGAAAACTAATTCCCAAATGAATGATGTTTTTACTAACAATTATTCAAAAGAGTTATCCTTTTTTCTAATCGTTAAATTAGTTGAAAATGTTCTCATCCGTTCTCATCCGGGTAATGGTAACTTATTTCAGATTATTTATAATACTTATTCAAAGATATTCATTGAACTTTCAGAACTATAGGGGGTTTTCATACTTCTGATGATTAAATGGAGTCTTTTAGAGTGAAGTTAATGTTAGAAATAAGTGATGAGAAGCAAAACATTTTTGAATATTAAGTGACAGCAAACAGATTAAAGTTTTCACTCTTAAGCCTAAAATTCTGACTAAAAATAACATTTAAAGAAAAAACTGATTGAAAACCAATTTAGGCGACGATTTGCAAACAATAATCGCTTTTTCAAGACATCAAACACGTCCTAAACAAGTGATTCTTAAATACATGTGCTCTGAGAGCACTGCAATGCAGGTCCACAACAAAGAACACCATAGCTTTACTCATTCACTCTTCAGTAAAGTTTGATTGAAATCCTTGTCTTTATTCTTAAGTTTCATTTCAGTTCTTATTTTGATTTTTAAGTTTTCTCTTAAGTCAATCACTTTTCTGACGGATATATAAAACTTTTGTTTTTATGTGAACTATATTTAAGTTGTTTTCTATTCATTGCTATAATTGTTTTTAATGTCTTCAATAAATTAAATTGAGTTGTGATAAGTTTTGGCTTAAGATAAATCACTTTTTTGTATGTTTTCGATCATTTTTTGCACAAAAACTAATATTTGTTTTAAGTTTTTTGTATTTTTATGTCAAGTTTTGAGCGATTTTTTCAAAGATAACAAATATTGACGAATGATTTCTGGATATTTAGTTCAGTAAAGTTTTTGAAATGAAAAGTTGTGCCCATTTTCACAATGAAACTCATCCCTCAATTAATAGGCTTTGCATTACTCTGTAGTCCATACCATAGACGTCACACCCATTTTATTTATTCTTTGATCAAGATGCATTTGAATTACGAAATTAAACCACCCATTTGTTATAATTTATTAATACATAAGGGATGAGTCCTTTTTCAAACTCAATGTGTGAGTGAATCGAAAATTGCTTTTGGATTAAGTCTTTAAAAAAAGTAAATTTTAAAAGTGAGCTTAACTTTTGAATTGTGGGCCCATAAGGAAAATATCAGCGGAGAGGGAGGGTGTGGAGAGAGAGAGAGAGAGAGAGAGAGAGAGAGAGAGAGAGAGAGAG
>JAQIXD010000178.1:0-35738 GCA_034699985.1 Minunthozetes semirufus
CTCTCTCTCTCTCTCTCTCTCTCTCTCTCTCTCTCTCTGACGATATTGATAATTATGAGCAAAATTCCATTTAAAATTCACTCCAATCTAAAGGCATATGGAATGAGGTTTAGATGAGAAATGGACCAAAAAGAGCTTATTTTAGGTAATATTCAATTTTCGGCAAACATCACCTCAAATTTAAAGCCTATTTAGAGGTCATTTAGAGAACAAATATAAGTTATTTAGAGGACAGTTATATAACTGGAATTTATATTCGTAATCAAAGGGTAAAGTACAGTACAGTACAGCTCTTTCAGTCTGAAAGTCAATCCTTAGATATGAATCCGAAGTAAAGGAAGTAATAAAAACACATTTTGTCAGAAAAAAAAACATTTATTATAATTGACTTCAAATGAAAGGTATCTTAAAATCAAAAAACTTATCTTATAATCAAAATAATATTCAAATCAACAAAAACTAAGTCATAATTAATAATAATATTGTATTTGTATTGACATTGGATTTGCATTTAGTTGTTGTAATCACTGATAATCACAATCGAATTGAATCGAAATCCATGAAAAGTGTTCTTAAAAATACCAGTAATTCATAAAACATTATAAATAATAGGAACTAAAAAATAAAACGATTTTTAGAGACATTTATCTTAAAAAATGACAAAAAAAGAGATACAATAGTATAGTATATAATAGTATGTAATATAAGTGCACTTTTTGTGTGTTTTGATTGCAATAGAAGTTTAAAACATGATTTGTTTCAACACTTTTTTGGACAATAATTCCGGAAAAAGTCTTTAAATAATAAAATTCGGGAAAAATATCAATAGTTTTGCGAAAAACACGATTAAAAAAGGAATCTAAAGATTAGTCTTCAGTTTTGTCGTTAAAAATACTGAAAAAATTGAATTCAAATGAATTTTCGTTTAGTTTTCGATAAATTTCGATAAATTAATGATTAGTTTTTCGTTTTGCAGTCGTTTTTCAGTTTTGAATTAAAGCCGAAATTCTGTTATCATTTGTACCCAAACTATGATTAGACGTATTGTAAGTATCGTTGTTTTGGACACCACTTGTGTCCGATTCCTTGTTATCCAAGTGGTGGTCATTATTGCTATCGTTGGCGAAGAACTCCTGCCATGAGTTCCAATTGAAAACCCCTTCCTTTTTCTCTTTGGTCTCTTCTGTTCCAGACTTTGAAATAATTTCCTCTTTTGGCGAATCGTTTGAATAGATCTCAAGAAGTAAGTCATCGGTTGCGGCGTCCGAATGGTTACCGCTGTCAGTGATGTCTTCAATTTCAGTCAATGAGTCCGAGTCGTCATTCCGTTCCGAAGTAATTCCATTAGAGATGTATTTATTGCCGCAACCGTTGTCTCCATTTTGTTTGGAAACGCTTTCATCCGAATTGTTGTCCACAAGTGATCCGCTGTTGGAGTCATCCGTCGAATCAGATTTGACGTCAAAGGAAGCAAACATCGGATCACTTTTGTCAGTACTGTCCACAGTGTTGTCCATAATGTCTTTGAGCAAAGCGTTGTCCTTAAGGGCCAACTTCTTAAGGACTTTATTCTCGTGTTTGAGTTTAGCGATGGTTTGGTTGAGTTCGTTGTTGGCACTCATCTGCCACTTGACCTCTGAGGCCAAAACTCCGTTTTGTTTCTTCAAATCATTCATTTCCTGAACCATTTCCAACACTTTTATACCCAATTCCGAGAATTCTTTGGCCTGTTTTCGGATAATTAGGTCCTTTTCTTCCACTTTCTTCATCTGTTCGTTAATAAGCTTTTGTTGAACCTTAAGATCAAATCAATAGATTTGGAATCAATTGAATCCAATTGTAATCCATTTAAAGGATTCAAAGGACATACCATTTGAGTGAGTCTTTGTTGAATGCATTGATATTCGAAGAGTGACTGACCAGAAAAGAGTTGGTGTGCGCTCGAGTGGAGACCAGTATTACCATCGATGAGTTGAGCTCTGGTTCTCAACCATATTATGATTGAGTCGACCGTAGAGTTGAAGTCAATCCAAAGCGCTTCCAAACGAGTCTTGAGATCATAAGTGAGTGAATCTCTCTTAACGTACAGAACATTGAGAACAAGTAATGCGATTATCATAACGTCCTGATTAGTGGCGTAACGGAAGCCATCGGACACCAGAACCTGACCCGACGTATAGTAATTGTCGAGCCATCCATCGATGAACTGATAGCAAGTTATCGCCTCATTCTTATACTTGAAGAACAGGTCTATGACTCGAGTGGACTGCCATCGGGTCTGGCGTTCGAACAAAGAGATTATTTTGATTAGATTCTCACCATCTCTGAGGAGACCAATCGATGCTATCTTTGGTGAACCGCTTGAGATGTAATTAATCACTTCTAGCATCAAGTGTTCGCCATTTTCATCAAATTTGACGATCAGTTCATTCAAATCCATTTCCAAATCAATTGAATTGAAGTTATTTTCATCTTTTGATTCAAACAAATCAATAAATCAATCGGTTTCTCGTTTTTCCGCACTTTTGGTTCGGATTTGATTTTGTGTTAAAAATTTGCCTAAAATTATGTTTTCATTTAAATAGAGTTTTAATTAAAACGATTTTATAAATAAATATTTATTTAAATAAATAGTAATTCAATTAAAAATCAAAATTAAAAACACTTTTTATAATTAAATAACGAATAAATGGCGAAACACTTATTGCGATAATCGCTATAAATATTAGGGATTTGGAGATCAGAGAAACTCAAATATCAGTGAAATCTCTCTCTGAAACGCCTTCAAAATCCCTTTGATTTCCCGCAATTCCCTGTTTTTGGGGTATTTTGTAAACTATTTCATCAAGTTTTGATGTTTTCAAATGTGGTCTCAATTTTGACTCAAATTTTTGACACTTTTGTCGTTTTGCTATTAAATTAGATTATATTTAATTGATTTAACATTTTATCGCAATTTTTATTACTTATATTGAATTTAGTGACAAATGAGTCTAATCTTAGTTTAATTGACATTTATTTAATCAAAACAAACACTGTTTTGTCGATTAAATCCTTAATTGAATTGCAATTTGTTTTTAAATTTTATTGAAAAATCACAAAATGAGGTATATTTTGATGAATAATACCTCCATTTAAAGAGAATAATCATTTTATTTGTTTCTCAGTGACAATGAAGTTTACATCATCGATGATAGCGATGAGGAGGACACTCCCGTTCAGTCCAGAAGCGCTCTATTATCTACTGAATCAAAATCGCCGACTCTGGTCGAAATTGAATCAGATTCAGATTCTGATATCCAAATTGAAGAGACTATCATAAAAGATGATGAAGTCGAGTATCTTTGCCGTCGATATCGACCTCCAGTTAGAAGCAAAAAGAGAGAGCGAAGTGTACGACATATTCCTCCAAATAGTTGTTCTTATATTCAATTCTTTCATTTATTTCAGAAAAATAGAGGAATTGATAGCTCTGGTGACAGAACCAGTGAATTCCTAATATCTTCAGATTCTAGTCAAAGTCAAAGTGGTTTTAAGAATGAATTAATAACTCCTACAAAGAATCCACAAAATGATCGGTCATTTAATTCAATGAATTCTGAGTTACCGAATACGTCTTCCGCTCATCAATTCAATGATAATTCAAACCATTCATCTCTTACTTCATCTCAAATAATGAAAGAATTAGAAAACACAATCAATTCCTCAGTCATTACTACAACAGTTCCTTCACCTGAAGGAGTGAATAGAAGTGAAATAATTGAAGATGAAATGGAAGACACAGAAGCAGAGGATACAGCAGATGACACATTGTCTTCGACACTGAATGAAAGTGTCGAACAAAGGATTGAAAGTCTTAATACAGAAACAGATACAGATATCACAGAAACAGAAACCGAACCACTGAATGATTTCGGTGTTGAAAATATCGAAGACATCCAACAAATGAATATTTCTGTAACGGAGTCGGAACTGATGCGATCACCCATTCGTTTAGATCGTAGTTCGACACCACTCGTCACAAATAGTTCCCGAATTAGCGAAACCAGTGAAACGTCTGTTCAGACGAGTCCTCTCAAAGGAATAGAGAATTCTTTTAATAATCTGATCCACAATTCAACTGAAAGTCATATCACAAACGGAGAGATAAATGACTCCATAATAATGAATAGCTATAAGAGTGACAATAATTCGTCAAAAGGTTTGTAATTTTAAATGAATTTTCTTAAAATTAATTGTATTTTATGTTAAGACCTGACACTCAGACCATTGAATTTTGAAGAAAGTTCTTTGGAAGAGCACCAACCGGTCGCTCAATTGTATATGTGTTCGTTCACTTACGAAGGATGTGATGAAGGATTTAATAACGCATTACTTCATTACAAACACGAGAAGAAACACAGAAATGATTTGATTAGAAAAAAGATCGGAACTTACAAATGCCGTTTCGATGGCTGTCCTTTCCTGGGTTTAACTCAAGTGGATCTCATATATCACAACTCAGAACACGAGGGAATATTTCTCTGTCATAAGTCTGAGTGCTTTTTTCGCGGCCAAACAGCTGACGATATCTCACAACACATGAGATCTCACCGAAGGGGCAAAAAACGAGTCAATAAGAAGAACTCGTACTGTGATTGCGGAGAACTTTGCTGTAGAATCAAATAAATTAAAGATTTTTCACATTATATTCATTTTTAGGCAAACTTTTAATTAAAAGAAATATATAATGATTTATATCTAAAAATATTTGTTTAGTTTTTTATTGAAATGAATTTAAATAAACTTTTTTTTATAACAAATTCTTAAAGAATTCAATGCTTTGAATGAATGCATAAAATATGTGTTTATAAGAGATGTCAGGACTGGTGTCACGACTGGTCTCTGAAACACAAATATTCAAAACATTTGACGCAATGTTTTGTTCAGTTGTTTTGAAACAAATGTCAAATAAAGTGATTTTATTTGTTTTTTAAGAACTGAATTAATTGTTCAAAATATAGAGCAATGTCTTCAGAGGAGATAATTAAAGTCGAAGCACTTCCCCATCATATTAGACATAATGTTTGTCACACACGAAGTCCTTACCGGAGAGGAAGGAAAGAGAGAGCCGTCAGAGTGTTTACAATTAGTGATGAATCCAAATATCTTTTGATCCAAAGAGTTCCGGACATTAAATGCGATGTCAAACAAGAGTTAAGGAAATTGTTCCAAAAGTTTGGTCCAATTGAAAGACTAGTTTTGACGGATTATCCCAATTGTGAAGAGTTTACAAAAACATATTTAATTAAATACAAGAAGTTTGTGAACGCAATCAAAGCTAAGAAAGCTTTGGATGACCACAACTTCTTAGGAGGTATTCTTCACGTCTGTTACGCCCCAGAAATGGAAACAATCGATGAAACGCGAGAAAAGTTAGACATTAGAAGACGATATCTTCCTCGAAGTTTTGACAATAAGTCAGTCATTAATTAATTGAATTTTATCTCAAATTCTCTAAAACTTTGGTTTATTTTCAGACATTCTTCGACCAAAAGAACAGATGAAACTGTTGCAGAAGACGTTCAAAACGTTAGCCACAAAAGTGATGTCGAAATGAGTGAACAAATTCCAGACAATAATAAGACAGACTTTAAGCGAAAATTATCGGAAATTAGCGAAGATTTGACACAAAGTGAGACACAAACACAAAACAACAAAAAATTAAAGGAACCAAAAGAGACGCCAAAGATTAGGTGGAGAACTAAGAAGTAAAGAGTTTTGTTTGAATCAAATGAATGTCAAAATAGTCTTCGATTCCATTATTTATTCGAAAAATAATAACTTTTTTGTATTTTAATATAAAATCAAAATAAAACTCAAAATAAATAATAATTTACGAAATATTCACAAAAATATGAGAAATCATTTTAAGCGTTATCTTTCGGTAAGAGACCAAACGCTTGGAGGGCAACCCCTGCCGCCAGTGCTTTCGCCTGTTTTTTGTTAGCACTCGAAACTGAGGGCTGATATTCGACTCCATTAAGGATTACCTGAAATATTAGATTATTAGACAAATTGTTGGAAATGAATGGACAGGACTCACCTTAAATGTGAAATTCTTTCTGTGGTCGGGTCCCATCTCATTAACTAATTCATAGTCGGGTTGAGTCCACTTCTTTTTTGCGCACAACTCATGCAGAATAGAGACCGGATTTTTGCCCGAATGTGACAAAAATTTCGCGTTTCCTGTCGTTCCCGGCGGTGCTGTCGATACTAACTGTAGCGGAAGATTTCTAACCTGTTCCTCCTGAGCCACTAAACCTTTCTTATCGTTTTTAATGTCTAACATAATGGGATCGACAGTTCCCTCATTGTTTTTGCCCAAACCCTTTCCAGGAGTCCATCCCATCTTCAAGAGTAAGAGCATTCCAATGCCATCAGTGATGGGCGCCGCTGTCTTCAGCTGATCCTTTCGCGTCCACGCATTGTAATTACCCGTTAGTTCCTGTGGGCTCAATATATTGGCACCTGTGCTCCCAATGAACTGTCCTGGTACTATCTTTGACTCCGCCCACTCTGTCATCTATTTTCGGTTCAAAAATCAATTAATTTCTAATGAATTAAGAATTAAATCAATTTTCAGAGAATCAGAGAATGAGTTCCAATCCTCCAGAAAAATATTTCACTTTAAAAAAGGCTCAGATTTGAGCCTAAATTGCGTTTAATTTAATGAAAAGCAATTGAATTATAAAAATGCAATATTTTTCTGAGGGCTTACCTAAGATGCAAATGAGAGCACAAATCCTCAATATTTTCAACAAATCCTCTCTCGTTTTGAACTAATAAATGGATTAATAAATGTTTTATATTTCTCTCATTTAATGGAAAAGACACTAATCTTTCAAAATTTATTTTAAATTAATGTCAGAAGAAATGAAAGAAATATAAGACATAAGGCATTCCTCTCAACATTCAAACGCTTGAAAACACGGAATTTGTTGATTCGTTTCGTCGATAGTAATCGAAATTATTTTTAATTATGACTCAAATGTATATCACTTTTGAGTCACAAATAAAAAACACATTTTGTAACAAAATCTCCAAATTATAGCATTTCATTGAATTCGTTAATTAATTCAAACTAATTATCAAATATTTTGAGTGAAAACTGATTCAAAGAATTCAATATAAAACAAATCAATAAATGCTATGAATTGGAGAAAAGATGAGATTATATTCTTTGTATAGAAAATCCATTTGTTTTGAAACTTTTATCCTAATTGTGGTCAGACTTTACAGAATAATCGTTAGACTAATATCTAAAATAAGATAAAGAAACAGTTAATTATCGATTCATTGCATATAAACTCAAAAGTTCTGTCGTTTTCCGTAAAGTTTGGCTACAATTGGGAAAAGAGTATAAAACAAATGGATTTTGTCTATAAATGAATGTCTTATTATAATAATTGTCTACCATTTGATTAGCTTGGTACATCTGCTTCAGAGCCACAACATTGTGAGGGTCTTCTTGAAGTTTACGCATTGCACTCAACCGCTGTGCCATAACTGATCCGATGTCTATTGGCATCGATGGCTGTGGAAACACCGAATCCGCATTCGGCTTTGGATCCGCTAAAATAGTAGTTGGAATCGGATCCGCTGTAATAGTCGTTATAGGAGTTGGAGGAGGAACTGGTTGTGGTTCTGACGGACTCTCTATCTGTTCTGTTGAAGAAGGGGGTGATGTAATTACTTGAGTAATAGTAGTAGTAGGGGTTGTTGTAATTGTGGAGACTTCTGTTTCAGAAATCACCGCAACAGTAGTGGTAGAAACTGGAGGAGTGGCAGTTGTTTCGGCAGTCGTGGGAAAGATTATCTTATAAGCAATCTGTGGGTCATCTATGGGCGCACTTCGGGGTGTATTCAAAATTTCAGTTAAAGCCGTTTCAATTTTCTTAGCTTTAGGTCTGGGCGCCGGCAGTGCCAGCGGTGGTGGCATTAGTTCTACTTCGTGCCACTCTAGTTCTTTACGTCTGTGTTGATTACCACTCGAGACGGGGAACTGTTCTCTTAATTCAATTGCCATTTCTTTGGCGGAACGACTCGGAAGTTGAGGAAAACCTCTTATATTCATTTGAATGTCTTTCCGTTCATTCAATTTGAAGGGATGTCTTATAGAAAAGGGTCGATCCACAGACGAGGCCACAGACTTAGTGTCGTCATCAGAATCAAAGTCTGAGTCGATGTCAGAGTCGAGTTGAGCGGCCGTATCCAGAGTTGAAATGGCGCGACAGAACTCAGTCCACTGTTGGACAGGCTTTTGAGTCGTTAGTTCTCTCAAATGCTGTAATTTTAGTTTATTAATGTCCGTCCCTTTGGGTATATCTCCCTTTTCAATCATTTTAATCAAATTTTTTCGCGCGATTTCCAACAGCTTTTGTTTGTCGTAACGACTGATACCACTCCTCGAAGAGGACACAGAACTCGACCGAACAGAGCGACCGCCGGGAGATAAGGAACGCCTGTGTTTCCTTCCGCCCACATTCGTGACGCCGTCCTTAAAAAATGGAGTAACACTTCTCTGTCTGTGATCTTGTCTGTGATGGTGGCTATAATATCTTTCTGTTGGAGACATCGATCGTCTTCTTTCTCTGCTATGACTATCGCTATCCCTATCGTAATCAATAGGGGAACGGCTTCTCGACCTATGCCTCCATTCTTCATCATATAATGGACTTAAGGGTCGAGAGTATTCATATCTACTTCTGGAACTATTTGAGGGATATTCTGTTCCCTCATAGTAAGAGCCATAAAAGTAGTCTTCGTGTGTCGTCGAAGAATGTGTTGAATAATAAGAATCGTTTTGTTTCTCATAGTATTCGTCAGAATATTTCGGTTTCTTATGTTTTTTGCTTTTATCCGAAGAATGTCTTTCGTCGTCTTTTTTACTCGACTTATGCTTAGACTTCTTCGGTATTTCTTTTTCGGGTTCGTCTTCTTCTTCATCTTTGAACTGAATGTCTGCATAACTCCTCAATTGTTTGGATAACAACAGTTTCATGACTTCGCTCTCATTTTCATTATTTTTTTCGTCTTTTGGTTTCTTATCCTCTGATTTGTCGCTTGTTTTCGATTTCTTAATCTTCTTTGACTTCTTGACAGTCTTTAGACTTGACTTTGATTTTGTCTTCAAACTGCTCTTCGAATCGGTCTTTGAAGAAGTTTTTGAACCACTCTTTGACTTTTTCTTCGAAATAGTCTTCGAACTTATCTTAGAACTGATTTTCGGTTTATCAGCATTTGTCGGATCTGTTTTAGTCTTGAGCTTTGCCTCTGATCTCAATCCTTTCTTAATCTTATTCTCGAGTTTCGCCACTTTTTTCAATTTGGAGTCGATTTTAGATTTAAGTGATTTGTGTTTGGTTTTCGACTTTTTGTGTTTCTCTTTGTTGTCTTCTCCGCTGTCTATCTCTCCCTCTTCTTTGTCAATCTCTCCATCTTCGATGTCTTCGGCGACATCTTTGAAATAAGTCTTAGAGAAGGCCTCCACTAATAAATTGTCTAATTTTTCACTCATTTTCTTAAATCAATTGAAATTAAACTCATTTTGCAGTGAAAGCTATGTTTTGATGTTAGAGCGCATGCGTTAACCTTTCAATCAATCGAGAGATCAGTTTTTATATGAATTTTTTTGTGGCAAAAACTCAATCCATTTGACCCTCACTTCAAACTTTTGTTGGATTGGTTCCAGCAATAAATCAATTGTATTGTGATGAATGAGCATGATCAAATTACACAAAACTAGATTCCATTCAAAATACGAAACCAAGATTAATATGCTTTATATTCTGATCTTTATAATATAGATAATTTGTAGAGCAGTTCACATTTTAAACTTACAGTTACAGTTACTAGAGCATTTGATTATGGCTTATTTGTTTGATCTTTCATTAAGCAATTGACTCAATTGATTACTTAATTTTTAACACAATATAATTGTTATTCTATTTATTTGTCAACGAAAGTGTGGTTAATATTATGGTAACGATTCCTCTCTATTAATAATATCTAATGAAATATTTATTAACAGAATTTCTGAATAATAAATGAATGACTCCAAGAATTAATCAAATTGTTTTCTTTAGGCGTTTTTACATTGATAATTGAAGTCTAGCCAACTATTTATGGTTAATTCAGACCCTTACTGGAACAGCTGTTCACTGGAACCGACAAGTGTTCTGTAAAACACTTATTTTTCTCCAATTTATGGCAAATTCCAGAAAAAATATTCATTTGATATCATTTATAGCGGTTTTGAATACAAAATAAAATTCAGAGGAAATGTGCGTAAAAGCAGTTTTAGCAGACATTTGACAAACAAATCAATTATTCGTTTCCTAACTGTTATTCAGACCACAACTAACAACTCATTTAAAGAATCAAATAATAATACAATCAATTGATTTGTTAGACTTATATTTTCGTATGAAAGCCTAGAAATGAAAATTTTAATTCTTATTCTGTTCATTGGATTCTGGTATTAGACTTATTATGAAAATCTTTATTCAATTTATTAAGTGTTATCTCCTTTTGAAGTTCAAGTAAAGAGCAGTTGAAGACAGAGGCCAAATGCAGTTGTGTCCTACGGCTCAGTACTGGTCAAGTATTAGAGAATGTGACCATTCCTAAGGATTCCATCGTATTGGACAAGTGTGACACTAAGGACTACACTAAATGCGAGGAAGAGTGCAATCAAAAGGTATTTCCATATAATTGAGGGATTCTTTAAAAATGATTTATCAAACAATCGATAATCAGATTTCCAACGAAACCAATGGATATGATTTGGATAAACCAAAAGCCAAAGATGAGGAGAGTTTGGGTCAATCCTATTGCAACAAAATCAAAAAGGATGTGAAAGTGGCAAAGTTTATGCTATTTGTGACTCTCGAGTGTAAAATTGAAAGAGATGTCAAAGACGAGAGGAATGGTACAGTTGTCAGTATCGGTACTTCGATATCTGAGTCATCCATAACTCGATATATCGGCAGTGGTTTCAAACAAAAGATCGGTTGCGTTGACAACAAATATACGAAAATCGAATGAATGGATAAACCATTTAATAATTAATAACATCAGAATCGATAGGAATTCCTAAACAGGAGTTTAATAATATGACTATTATTTCCCAAAATTAGAATCTTTTGCTTTAAATAAAACATTTATTACTATTTGTTTGGAAATTATTTTCATTACTCATCCGTGACTTTGATTAGACTTTCCATCCATTGATGAGAATTCAATGTCAGACAGAATTAGGGTTCAGATCAAGACTTATCTCTAATAGACTTAGATTTCAATCAAATAACTCAGAGTAAGGAACGGAACGAGACATTAGTTTTTGGATCCAAAATAATAAATTCAATACTCAAAGTCGTGCCTTCAGTCGACTCCTTCTGTTATTTATCTGAACATCACATCAGTCGAGACTTATTTATAGCAATTCTGAGCTATAATTATAACAAATTTAGACATCACTCCCAACGACTAATTGATTTGTGAATTCCGATTGTTTTTTGTTATATTTCTTCAACAAACGAATCATTAAACAAATCAAAGAACAAATAAAACAAAAAACAAAACAATTTTCATAAAAACCAGAATTTTAAAGAAAAATCACTGAAAGAGAAAATCATTGAAAATCACAAACAAATTGAGTATAAAAACCAAAGAATCCAAAGAACAGAACAGAATCTAAAAGAGAGGGAAAGAGGAGTCAAAAAACAAAACAAAATGAAATGAAAACAGAATTTAATGAAGAAATTGCTTTAATTTCCATTAAAATACTCCCGGATTGTGGTCTTAAAAAACTGTTTTGTCTCAAGAGTTGTGACAATATTTGCCATAATTTGGTTGTAATTTCATAAATAAAATAAGTCTTAAAACAAATTGTTTTTCAAATTACAATATATTTATAATTCTTTAAACGAGAAGATAATGAAAAACCGAATTAAGTATTTATTTTCTGTACAATTGATTAGTAAATAAAGTCTATGAATCAAAGCATGATTTTCATCAAATGACAACTTCTTGATGTAGAGGAGGGAGAAAAAGGACTAAACGACTGATTCAAAGTAGAAGAACGCGATAACTGTACACCCAATGAACCAATCCTTTTATTGATCCTTTTTTTTAGTTAAATATATATCAAACTCATAGATATATATTTAAACATATATATAAATAGCAGCAAATGTCTCAAATGTTTCAATAAATTCCTAACAAATTAAATAAACTTAAAGTTATGCCCAAAAAATGTTGTAATAAATCGATTAAAATTCAAATTCAGTTCATTTTTTGTCGTTTAATATAAATTAAAAACGATTTTTGAGTTTTTGTTTTTGAAACAACAGTCGAAACGACACACAGTTTTTGATTCACAACAAAAGTCATCTTTTTTTGTCATCAGTTTATGAATCGCTTAATGTTTTAGTCTTTTCTCTAAATTAATGAATACTTTTAAAAATTTATGCGTTTTTTTCTCAATTCATATGTTGGAGGCTTTGGAGGGCCCGCCTGTGGAGGCACACCATTTAAAATGATTAGTTTCTTAATGCACGCGATCACAAAGTGGTTGAGTCAAAGATCAGAAGTAAATAAATTAAATTAATGTCAAAAATTGTCTTCAATTCGAGTCAATAGTCGTCAGAAGCACTCATGTGTTGGCCGTTAAATTCGAATCAGTGCTGGTATTAGTGGTCTCACTGTCCAGAACATCGCCGTTCACTTCTGGTGGCGTTTCACTAGTTATGGGATCACTTTTAGTCACAATGGGTTCCACTTCTTTATTGGCGGAATTCTCTTCACTTTCATTGTGTTCAGTGCTATCGTTCGTGTGGTTCACCGGTTCGGCCTTTCTATCATTTGTGGTGTTTTCCTCCATTTTGGCTAATAATTGGTTCCTGTCCTGTGCTAAGGAACACTCGTAGATGACATCAGCGATAATACCGGCCACTCCCTGATCCAGTATTTGAGACATAACCAGTGCTAACAGTCTTTGTTGGTATTGTAGGAAAAGCTGTCGATTGTCGGGAACGCGAGACAAACACATTAGTGTAGCCGCAGAGCGACGCACCATATCTAATGTCGTTCCCATCAGTTCTGGGTTTTCTCTCAAAGCATTAATACCCTGAGCGTTGGCCACTTGAAGAGCCGATTGTTCTGCCTGTTCTACAAATGATATCAGTAATGGAATCGCACAACCAGTGGCTGCTATCGCTCTGGCAGAGGATGAATCTGCAGACGACAGGTTTGATAGTAAGACAACTGAGAACTCTCGCATAGTTTGGTCTTCGTGTCTGCTCAGAGAACGGGCTAAGTTATGGTACAGTTTGTCGATTCTACTCCAGGGAGGAGTGGCCAGCATTAGGTCTACATTTGAGTCAAGAATCGAAAGCTTCGAAAGCGCTTCAAATGCCAAACGTTGTGGTGAGAGATAATAATTGGCCGATGGAAGGGTGTCCTTTGCGTAAGAAGACGGACACACAGCCCAATGGAGAAGACCATCGAGGAATGGCAGACTTATCTCTTCGGGATATGGAGTCAGATCTAACTGTCCGCTCAAATTAGCGATTGTGACCAAAGTGTTCTCTCTGACGGTGTGGAGCACATCCCACCACCACTCCTTCTCAACTATTTTCTCATTCTTCTCCCTGTCCTCACTGGCAAAGAGGTCCTCTTCTATGGATCGCTCGAAATTGCGTTTCTTTGATATATGTGAGTGATGTAGGAGTAGGAGACGGGACAACACCAGAAGAAGACCCGAATGTTTAGACATATTGTCATCATTTCCCGGAACGAAAGACAAGTTTCTTATTAAAGTAGACAAACAAAGACATCTTCTGGTTAGTGAGTCCTGATAGTCTTGTCCCACGTGGACAGCTGGCTCTTCCATATCATAAGACTCTTCCTCGTAGTCTTCGGTATTTTTCCTTTTGTTAAATCGTTCCAAATCTGAGTCACGAATTCGAGGAAATTTCAGATCTTCTGATTTTGTGCTCTCTTTGTCTTCATTACTGTTAACCACATTATTATCGTTTGTTTTATTTGGTGGACATTCTTCTACTTTTATCTCTTTCTTAATAATTAAGTTATTCTTTATCTCCGTTTGTTTGCCATCAGTTTTGTCCAATAATTGATTGGTTGCCATCAAATCGTTTTTGTCTTTGTCTTCGGCAGTCATTTTCCAACTGAAACTCGAATTTCGATTACGTTTTCGATTTTTCTTAATAACTCTCACAAACCGAACGAAATTCTCATCAGATTCGAAGTGGGACTGGATGTGAGCCGTCGTCTCTCCTTTGCCAACAGTCCAATGATCAGTACCTCCAGTGAATCCATTTCTCAAGTGATCCCACTTCTTGTCGGGATCGTCAATGAACAGAGAGGACGCCTTTTTATTCACTAAAATAGGTTTTCCGTTTCGGGACTTATATGTGAAGTTAGTTGTGTTTAGAAGAACTAACTGTTCCTCAGAAGGAATGTTTTGCTTTATAGGTGTGGAACACCTCTCTTCATCACTATCTTCTTCTTCTAAGTCTTCGCTATCACTTTCACATAAATCTTTGTTCAATTCGTACCAGAGTTTAGGCCTTTTAACGGAATCTTCAACTAATCCATTGTCGACCCTTTTATTGCTTTTAGATTCGTAACCCATTTCTGTGTCGTCGAAGAGTCCGTCGAAGATCTCACTTAAGTATCGTTTGTAGTGTTCGAGTAATACCTCTAACATTCCGGGCATGTGTTGAATACCGAAGTAGAGGACAGTCGAGTCGTCGTGAAGTAGAACACTAAGGATATCGAGAGCCCACGTACTCTCTGCTAACAGTCCTGATTTCAAACACATTATCAGACGCCAGGCCTCCACCGAACTGAGGTCTCGAGCGTAGAGTCGCCTCCTTTTACTAATAGAGGGAACGGTAGCCTCAACCGACTCCGGAGGAAATATAATCTCTTTTTTGATTTGATGAAACATTGGATGGTGTTGTTGGGGATGTGAGTATGGCATCGGACCCATTGACTGGTGCGGTCCCATCATATGTGGCGGCACTTTATTGGGTGTCGGGATGTTTGACATATACTGACGGTTTTGATCGGTTCGAGAGGAATACGACATTTTGTTTATTTGATGAGCGCCTCCATAAGGTGTCGGCCCTGAATAGAGTTCGTGTGGCGGAACATTTTGCGAAGGATTGTATCGATTTGGTCCCCAATTGGGGCCGTTTTCCATCCGCGACACGTGATCCCAGCCTTCTCTATGAGGTGCCGGCGGACCAATTGGTGCAGAAGAATTCGGAGGCATATGTGGAGCCGAAGGCGGACCATAAGCTCGGTATTGATTATCACGATTCCACGGGGGCTGACTTGAGGGAGGATTTGGCGTTTGTCGACTGCTAACCGAACCTGAATAGGGAGGGAACTGTCCAGAAGGCGGTTGTCCCGGCTGTCCGTAGGCGTTGTTAACTGGCGGGTAGTGTTGATCCTGTTTTATGAAATCTGGGTGTCGTTTCTGAACGAACTGATTCGCAGCACTCGGATGCCATGTCGTCCCCGTTTGAGTCTGTGGTGGTTGAGTAGTGGCACCTGTCGTCGGAACTGACTTTTGGCCAGACATTCCTCCTATTTGTTGTGCAGACGATGAGTTCGAATAAAGTGGTTGTGAACCGGAATAGTTCTGTCGGCGAATAAAAGCAATAATTAGTGACAAAAACATTAAAAGAGTTAAACAAAAAAATTAGACAACAATTGACGAGAAGTGAAGGGAAAGGACTAAAGAAAAGGCAATTTCAGAGTTAATTGTTTTTACTAAAAGTCGTGCAGTTATTCAGTTATTTGAACGAAAATTATTAATATTTGTTAACCAATTGATGACATACTTGAGATGATTGAGATATTTTGGCGGCAAGAAGTCTCTGTGCGAGAGGGCTTTGCATTCGCAACATTGCATTCTGAGTGCATTTACCACAACATAAGATTCAATTCAAATAAAAGAAAACAAAATAAAAAACAAATAAATAAAAATAGAAATGAATTTCAAATCTAAAACATTAATAAATATTCAAATTAATTTCAAAACGCATGCATTCAAACAGATTCGGGGACTTTGGGATCAAATATCAACTGTTTTACTGAAGACACACACCATTTGAGAGCCAATTAAACATCAAATGCTAAACAACTAATGAAAAGTTCGGTACAAATAAATTAATTTCGTTTTGAAGATAAAGATATTTGACTAAAGATAAGACAGAAAAATACATTTCCAGTCAATTATATTGAAAGTGATTTTAAGCCAAAAACAATTGAATCAACAAATAATACAATTTTCAATCAAATCAGACAATTGTTTCATAAAAAACTAATGTTTTAACAAACAAGAGATCACACACTAACCAGAATAATGAGAGCTATCGTCAACTCTTGTGTAAAAACTCACAAAAATAAAGATTTGATACAAAAAATTGTTATAAAAACTCAATTAAAAGACGAATAAAAGTATAACAGAATTCAATAAAATTCAATAAATATGTTTCCAAACGAATGAAAAGTAATTTTATGAAACTCTAAATCTAATGAATAGAAATGAAAGTCTAATTATTATTAAACTCCAAATAGAATTCTATAGGAATTGACTGTGTTTTACAGCGCGTGCTTTAAGATTAAAACATATGGTTTTACACTTTTATTGCATTTATATATTAAATATGAATTAATAGAGCGAACAACACATACAACACAATAGTCTATTACCTGTCGACAGTCGACTGAATGACAGACTAAATATTCTCAACAAAAACATAACTTTTTTCTGATAACTAAAAAGCGATTAATTTAAAGATAAGTCAATACTTAACAAACGATTCGACGAATCATAGGCTAAAAATGCGAATAAATAGACAACAAAACTACTCCGATCATTGATCAGACAAATCAATCAAAAACCCAATATTATTCTCAAAATTATTCAAACGATTGCAGACCTCATGCGGTCTGACATTCATTAGATTATATATGAAATCAAAATAAATAAAACAAAATAAACAGATTTTTTTCACATTTGAGACAAACATAACATTTAATTGAAGACATCAATCAGACGACAGACTTAATTAGAGGCTGTAATTGATTATCAAATGTCAAAGAAATATAAAAAACTTATTAAAAGGATAACTAAGGATAACGCAATCAATTTGAATAAAAGCCCAGAATTCTGTTGGAAATTATGTTTTCGAGAGATGAGACTCAAAATAGATTATAATATAACAAAAAATTTTCTATTTTCGTTTCAATAGATTAATGAGTAATAAATGTGCGAATATTTCACACAAAATAAATCAAAATTAAGTAAAAGATAAGAATTAATTAGAATTCAATACAAATGGTAATCAATTTCGGGGATTTTCGCTCTCAAAACAGGAGATAGGAATGAGTGAGACATTGGAGTCGTTATAAAGATTACAATTTTAGACTCGACTCGACTGAAAAGGATGCAAAACTTGCTCTCATTAATTACATTTCAAACTATTGGTACTGAATTTGGGAGAAGTTTTCATATTATCGATTAATTTCACTGAAAAATTACTTCAAGTCATTCATAGATTCATAGATCAAATATTTAATAATAAAGAATTCAAATTTAATTCTATTCTATTCGTGTCTTAATTTATTTAGTTATTCATAAGTAATGAACTTTCCTCCGTTCAGAGCACATGTCAGATGAATTTGTGTCTAAAATACCAGTTCGACCACTGGTTCAATGGCTCAGTGGTTAAAACGATTGAATAACTTTTGATCGAAAGCAATGATAATTAAAAATTAATTGAAAACACAAAACATAAATAAATGGCAAAACTCTGACTAAACTCAATTCAATTCAAACCTCAAATGTAAACAAAATATTAAAATAACTCATAAACTGATGACTCAATTAAGAGATTAATTTTTCAGAACAATTAACTCCTTTTCACTGAAATTAAATACTATGAGTATCTCTAGGAATGACTGATCAGTTTCATGGCTTGTCTAGAGATGTGTGTCAACAGTGGAACAGATGTTTTATTCGAATTAATTTCAAAGATATTCTCAAAATATTTGAAAGTATTTGCAAACAATGTTTTGTTGGAAATGGAGAGTCGATGACAAACCTGATAATCATTAGACTTGAAATTGTCTGTTGAGTTATTGTAAGGTATTTGTTGACCCATTTGTTGCCCGTATTGTCCGATCGGTGAAGAACCACCTCTTGAATAATTAGGCGTAGAAGATGGCGGAGTGTTTGGTGGATGTGGTGCTGTCGGTTGTTGTACGCTTGGAGGCGGTACTGGATATTGACCTCTTGGCGGATGACCGCTAACAGCAGAGGGTTGATGTTGTGCTGCTGGCTGTCCGCTCGGAGGTACTCCTGGATATTGACCTCTTGGCGGATGACCGCTTACAGCAGGCGGTGGTGGTTGTGGTGGCTGTTGACCATACATTCCCTCCTGTGGACGATTGTGTGCATCAAAGCGGGCGTCTGTTCTGTACGACTCATAGGGTTGCTGTTGATTATAATAAGGCGACGGATGAGACATTCGAGTCGGAGGATATCCCTGTGATTGTGGTGGAGGCACACCGTATGGATCAGTCGGTCCACTTTGACGATTATATGAGTCATTATATTCGTAATAATTTTGTGGCGGCGGATGGTTTGGTTGAGCCGAAGGCTGTGCTGACACTGCGTTAAATAAATTGTTAATTAACTCAAAAGGAAATCAATTTTTGTTTTAATTACTGTTATAATCGCTCGACTGTTGAGGAGGTGTTGGACCACCACTTTGTGACGGAGAACCGGATGTTGGAGGCTGTGGATGATTGCGTGGATAACCAGACCCGTGCTGTATATCATCAGCAAACGGATCCTTAACACTAATGCTCTCATTATGATTGGTCAGGGATTGCATTGAAGCCGGATTCTGGCCACTCATATGAGGCGGTGGAGGACCACTCATATGAGATGGTGGAGGGCCAGCCATATGTGGTGGTGGAGGACCTGTCATATGTGGTGGCGGAGCACCGCTCATGTGAGGTGTCGGAGCTCCTGTCATATGAGGTGGTGGAGGACCCGTCATATGATTAGGTGGAGGACCAGTCATATGATTAGGTGTGTGACCAGCCATATGAGGAGGTGGAGGACCAGACATTTGTGGCGGTCCTGATTGATGTGGATATCCCGAAGGATGTGATGGCGTTTGTGGTGGATATTCAGAATTAGGCATTGAATTCGGCGGAGGATAAGGTTGAGGAGGATAAGAATCCGGAGGACCATAACCATCCATTGGAGGCGGACCAGAATGACCCTGAAAGGGTGGTTCTGGTGGTGGCACTACGTTTTTGTTCTTTTTTCGGTTACCACTTTCGAGAGACGTAAGAATTGGTTGTGGATCGACACCTCCTCTGTCGAACTTACACTCAAATGGGAATAAATGTTTAATATATTGTTTTCTAAGAGTATAGGCAGCACTCGAAGAGGTGGCAATATTGCAGATAACAGTGCACTCCTTCCAGAGCTTAGCTCTGCACACTTCGACGAAACCCCCTCTCTCTTTGACGGCCATATAAAGCCGGTAGAGATCGAGCGGTAATTTGCTGATAGTCGGGCACTGAGAGATAGGAGTTCCCCTCTCCTCCTGGTATGCGATGAGTTTGTCGAGAAAAGCTCTTCTCTCGGGTTCGTCGGAGAGGTCGTAGAGTTTCATGAGTCCGTCCGGACGCTAGACATCAGACAAATATAAAAATGAGTTATCGTTTGTATAATTGATTCAATCATTTGATTGCAAAACAAATAACAGACGAAAACAATTAGAAAAGAATGCATGCAATGAGTGAGTGACTGATCACTGGGATCCCACTCTCTCTAAATGTCTCTTAATGTTAAGGTTATATCAGTTGTTCTCTACATTTAAGACCATATTATTGGCAATAAATTAATCATATATTAAAAGAAAGGAGAGATTGGAAAGTGTTTGGAAAACGTGATTAACCTTAACGTTATGCCCACTGTGCGAGTCATAGCCTTGACTGTTGACAACCTATTTGTGATATAAGCAAATAAATGTGCGTTAATTTCAATACATTTATATTCAACAATACTTTAAGCGTATAATCCATTCAATGGTCAAAAGGGTATCACTTACAGGACTAGCGGGAGTTCGGGGCCAACTCGGACTCGAGACAGATTCAAATTCGTCGTGAAATGATGAGAGACTGGCGGCACCCGGAGATCCCAATGTATTGGGAGTCGGCGGATGTGAAAGACCCGGAGGTTTGGAGTTAAGTTTTGGCGGAGCGTCTGAGCTGTCCTCTGCCTGAGAAGACGTCGTCGACGCCTGACTCGCTTCGTCTAAAATAGGCGGCGGTTGTGGACCTGCTCTCACTTCAGATATACTATTGGTTAGAGAAGGATTTGCCGGTAGTGGTGTTGTGATACTCTGTGTCACAGAAGTTGCTGCTCCCGGACCAGCCTCTGGTATCGGAGAAGTCATATGTTGCGGACCCATTGGATAGCCTGAATTCGGAGGTTCACTTCCTGGTGGAATCGGTTCATTTGGTGGCAAACCGTGCATTCCGGGACCCTGAGGAACACCACCACTGTGTGGCATCAATGGACCAGTCGGTCCCATTTGAGATCCCATGGGTGGGGGTCCATAAGGAGAGTTTGGCTGATATAATCTCTGCTGTAAGTGTTGTCTCAAATACATCGACGAATGCGGTGATCGAACGGTGTAATTGGCCGACCGTTCGGCTGCTATCACAGCTGCCTGTGCGGCCGCCTGAGCACCATTTGCACCAACACTACTGACTGGCATCGTTGGTTTGGTCGGGTAACCCGTGGGCGGAGGCATCATATTATTGTTGACTCCGTATTGAGATGAGTGATGATTGCCGTAAGGGTACGCACTATTGGGCCCATTGTTGCCATAACCGGGAGAGGGAGACATCCCTGCGTGTGGTGACTGCAGCGACTGATGGTTGCTCATCCGCGGTGGACCCGTTGGCGGACCCGGCGTTGTCGGCTTACCCGTAGGGGTACTCCTCTCGGATGAGTTGGACGACTCGTCCAAATGTATGTTTGATGTGTGCGAAACAGATTCCTATTAATTGAGTAAAGATTTTTTGCCATTAATTTCGATTCAAATGTCATTTAACTGTTATATCAATAAATTTGTTATCATTTTGTAGTGAAAACTGTTTTGACGTAAAAAAACATCTCTTAATTGATTCATAATTTTAATTCATTTAATGATAGTCTTTGAAAGTCTTCCAAAGAAATCAATTTAAATGAATTTTTTGCGAAACATTTCATTAAGAAAAATAAAAACATTAATAATTGTGGGAAAGAAAAGTGATTTGAAGTGAAATTTCTCAATCAATAGGACTTTTGTGCAAAATATTTATATCTAATCCAAAATCAAACACAGAGTGAAAGTAAAACTTTTTTTTAATCAGTTCTGAGATTAAGTAATTCATTGATAAGTTATGCATCTGAACGACAAATACTATTAAATCTTGTGTATAGTTTTGTGTCAGTATTTACTCAGTGAGAGAAGAGACAGACTTAACACAATCGACTGGCATATGATGAACGACAATAGAGGAATGGGATCATTAACCTAATTATTGACATCAATGCAATACAATTGTAAGAAACAACAAAAATAAACAAATTTTTATCATTATATTGGGTTTGAAGTAATGTGAGATCAATGTCGCGACCTTCACATCCATCCAATCATTCATCAACACATCAAATGCCAGAATATTAATCGGAAATAAATTAATGCAATCATTATGTGACTGACTGTTGAATAACAATTGTGTCTCCCCTTCTCACTAATACCACCATTACTGGAGTACTATTGTTCTGTTCTCTCCCCCCTCATAGGTATTTCCCAAACAAACCAAAATAAAAACTAAAAGTCTTTTGTTTCACAATTTTATTCCTCATTTATTTATTTTCCGATTCATTCAACGAATAATTAATTCAATTAAAAAAAAGAAGCAAAAAGTTATTAAACTTTTGATTTTCATTTGAAATGCGATTAAAAGTGGAAATAATGTTAATTTTTGTGAATAAAATTAATAGTAGAGTAAAAACTGGTCTCAATTATGAATCAATTTTTGATTTAATGCATATTCAATGAGATTAATAAACAGGCGATCAGTTCTTCAGTCAAATAGAAACCAAAGAATAAGAAAACTTTTTTCAAGAGTTTGTCTCAAAATTCTTTAAAAAGGTTTTAAAGTTTGTGGACTTCTCTTGAGTTCGGTTTTGTTGCTCTTCTTTTGGGAAGAGTTTGGGTTTGAGAAGAGCACAGAATTTGTGTATAAAACCAAACAAAATATGTTTGAAATTCATTTGAAATTCAGAGAAAATAAAAATTAATTTTGGGAACAGAATATGTGTGAGAGATAGCGATGTCTGGATGGGACTAATCAGTGGACTGGGATGGGAGCTGATTGTCATTCAAAAGAAATGGTGCTTTCGATCAATTAGGTCTTCATATCTGAAATCGTAATTAAATTTTTAGAATCGAAAAACTTTTCGGTCGATGCAAACCATGAGAATCGCTGTGGCACTGGTATGTGCTGTGCTGTGTGCCAGAGCTCACAGCCAGTGCCAGCAGTGAGTAGTAGTGTTGTCTCATTTTTTGAGAATCAATAATTTCTGGCAAATGCTATCTCTTTTGCTGATGGAGTCGAGAAACGAAGAGAAACGAGCACTGAGTGTGTGATAGCGTACAGTATATGTGAAAAATATATATTGAATGCAATGCAGGGGTATATCGCTGTGTGTATGGCTGTTATGTTGTATGTATGGCTTGTATGGCATTTCATACTATTTGGAGACTCCTTTGGCGATAGGCTTTCATACGTTTGGTTCGTTTTGATCAGGTTTTAAGAGTTGCTATACTTTTAGTTTGTGTCGAAAGAAATGCAATGCAATAGACTCTGAAAACCGGCAAAACGTTAAACTGCTAGTTGTTTGAGTCCTATAGTAGAGACTACATTCACAACAATGTGAGAAATGCATGCACTGACTACAAGCATACCCTGTATAGAGAGTAGTTTCATGCAGAGCTCTTTTATTCAATCTGCCCATAACTGACATTAGGGAAAATGTGTTTGATAAATGTGTGCTCTGCCAGTGCTGTGCTCAGAACAATCTACTATATACCCATTGCCATTGCACTAACATTATAAGAGCACACACACAGCACTACCAATTGCCTCTTTCTATTGCGCCAAATGCATACTCCGGTTATACTGTACTCAGGTTTTACTGTATTTATAGTCAGTAAATGTATGACAAGAGAGCTGATAGAGCGCTGGCAAACATCACATATACTGAAGACTGTGCGCATTGGAGGGCATTGCTTTCCCTACGAGGCATTATTGGAGGCATTATTATACGAGCGCTCCAACTATTGCCTGCAATTCTGCTTTAACCAAATGCACCGAAACTTTCAATGCACTGTTGGATACGAATATAAGCCCAGTCTATCAGATAGACTCGGCTCTGGTCCACAAGAAGTATGGTGTGCCCAATACACACACCATTGCCTGTGCCATAGAATTAGCATTAATGTTATGATTGCATTGACTGTATGCACAGCACAACAAATTACGTTCTATGCGTTCCCACAATAAAAACACATTTCGATTAAATCTGTGAATAATCAGGGAATGGCTTCAAATCACTTCCAGCTATTCCTCGATAACAATAATTAGAAAATATATTTGAAAATATCATTCAAATGACAATTAAAAGGAAGAATTGTCTGAATTGATGCCAAAACACAACTCTATTGTCGTAATACATGTGAAACAAATTCATATGAAAACAAATATACATTTTTCGTCATTTCTCGTTCAAAGCTCTCTCCTAATGGATAGGCTGTCAATTAGAGCCGGACATAGAGCCAGAGTGAGCTCCTCTTTTCAGAACCCAACCCCTGGCCGTAAACCTGCGATCAAAATATTAAAAATATTCTTCAGAAGAGAACAGGCATTGAAGGCAAACAGAATACACAATCAAATCCATTAAATATTCACAGAATTTCCGTTCAGAGCCCCAGACCTGAGACCCGATCGAAGTTACCATTAGTTTATTGGAGACTCAAAAGCAGTAAAAAGTTTTTTCTGTTCTTTAAATAAACCGAAAAAAAAAACTAAATAAAAGGCAAAAACTCTTTAATCTATTTATTATTTGCGATAAGAGAGAGAAAGGGAGAGAAAGAGAGAAACTTTTTCATAATTAATCTTCAGAAACAGTGAACGCTTTAAATGAATTATTATTTTGTTTTTTATATCATTTGTTTTGAAGCAAATTCTTTTCACTCTTTTCACACATCGATTATATTATATTAAACTACTTTCTAATCCATTTCTTTTAGACATATCTTTCGAATTGGATTCTCTTTTTGATACTACAATTGGATAACAAATTAATTTCTCTAAGATTTCAATCTCCAATCAAACCACTGGTGAAATGCCAGCAGAAGGACAGGAATACTGTTTTTAAAATTGAATTTAAGCGCAATTTATATAAGTATTGAATAAATGAGTGGAGACTCCTAAACACTAAGTGACACAGTTTTGTGAAAAAAAAACTTTTAGAATAAATTGTAATTCAAAACAAAATTAAGAGAAAAATATTGCTTTGGATTTGGATTTAAATCTTTATTTTATATTTCAATTGCTATGAATTGCCTCTAAAAGAGTCGAAACATATAAAGAAAGAGAGAAAAAAGTTTTTCGGCATTCAATTGGAAAAAAGTTTTATTCGTTTCAGTCATTCATTGGATATATTGATAGCTTTTAGCAATAAGTTGTGGCAATACATCCAATACCTAAACAACGTATGCGTTTAAGGGGTGGACATATAAATCATATGATTTGCCTCTTAAGTGAATTGAGGTTTTCTCTCATATATTCATTACGTCATACATTCATACGAGCGCTCATTCTTTTAAAAACTTTTTTCAAAGCATTGACTGAAGGGGTGGACCGACAGTATTCAGTTCGTTATCTGACAGTCCATAAAATATAATGTGCTTTCATGTGCTTTAGACACAACAAACCGAAGCACAGAATATTTGCGTTCGGGGGTCACCTAAAACACTGCTTCCAGAGTAACATTATTTTGACAAAAATTATTGCACCGAAAGAACCCATTATTTTGAATTACTGGGGCTATTGGGGGGACGACATCACAATATTCTGGGATTTAAGCAAAATTATAATCGATATCACAAATTGACAAAAAACTCGTTCCCTTTTATTCTGTGCCACAAAAAGAAGTTCTAATGATTTCAATAGAGAGTAGACTCAGAATAAAGATATCGATATAAACATAAACATCAGATTCTGTTTACATATCAAATAGAAAAACAGCACTTCATAAACATTTCGGCTTAAATCAGAAACAACTCAAAAACCAAACCAGTATTCAATACCAGTCCAAAAGAGAAGATCCATTTTTTACCGAATTATTATTATTTGGCTCAGAATAGCACAGAATAAAAATACTAAATTAAATCAATTTATAGCACAAATAGAGAAACAAATTCTGTCACAAAAGGAATATAATTATCAGCAAATTGTTGATACTTTTAAATGATATGCCCAGTGCTGGCACTACATAGAGAAGGGAGTGCAGAGGGGATCGCTAACTAAATACTAACTAAACACTAAACATGATTAAAAATAAGAACAAATTACATCTGAACTAAATTCACCGAAAAATCCAATTATCGGTATATAATTGGAAAAAAATTTCGACATTAGATCCAATCGATAGCAATGTTTTGCCATTCAATACATAAGCAATAAATGGAAAGAAAGAGTAATACAAATGACTAATGTGTTTAAAATGTGTTTTTCGGCAAAAAACGACGCTTTAAATGATATATTGTCTCCCATTCGGCAAAAAGTGAATTGTCTTCTGATATTTACTTCGGATCAGAAACAAAGTCCTCGACTATTGACAGCAATTATTTGTCGACAAAACTATTGTTATTACTTATATTTTGGCCAAAATTGTGACAATTTGTGACACATTTTGTTCGCATTAAATATTTGTGAAACAAAACTACTTTTTTCGCAAAACATTTGATTTGAGAGTTGAGTCGAGAACTGAGACTCAATTCTGGATATAAGGGTTGAGAAACGAGTTTAGTATTAATCGGTGACGTTCTGTAGTTAAGGCGTTTCGCATCACAATTAACTAAAATAATGTCAATTCTTTGGTTCAGATATCTCTCCAATAAAATTCATATAAAAAACATTTTAAATAAAAAACAAATCTTTTTTTCAAACAAAATGTTTTTCGAAAGTATTTTCACAATAATTGCGATTAAGTATTGTATCTGTCATTTGAATAAAATGATGGACCCATCGATGTCTTACTACAACTGCAGTCAACTTTAGTCATACATTTGTATTGAATTTAGTGTAAAATTGATAATAATTTGTGGAAAAGCCTTTCAATTCATTCATAATTTTTTCATTCATTCATCGATTGTTTTGAATGAATGAGAAAAAGGAAGAAATAAACAAACAATTCATTGAAAGTAATTAATAGAAAACAAACAATCAATTTGTGTCTGAAATCAAGGGATTATTGAATGCAATTTAGAGACAAAAATAGAGACAAATTCGTGATAAAAGAGGGAATAATCTAATTGTGAGGCAAAGACTAAATGGCTATAACTATAAGTGTATGAGTTTAGTGATCTTCTGATCAGAATATCAGAAGTGATGTTCAGTCATGAGCTGCAAGAAGTCATCTGACGGTCAGAAAGTATTTTTTCATTCAAAACATTTTGTCGACTAATAATTGACATTTAATTTGAGAGCTCCTAAAGTCAAGACTGGATGTCATGACAATAATAGTGTTCAATGTTTGGCGCACGCGTTCAACAGCGCAGCCATCAGACACTTTCGACGATTCAGACCGAATCACACGGACTCAGAGGAACACCACAGACTCGTTTCATCGGTAATCGGCCATTGATATCGGTCTCCACTCCACACAATGGCCGCACACAAACTGATAGGGTTGGCACAGACACAGAAGGGGTACTCACTTGATTCCTATAGGGTTGTTGTTGTTGTTGGTTATGTTGTTGGTGTTGCTGATGATGTTGTTGATTGTGGTGTATTTGTTGTTGTTGTTGTTGGTGTTGATTGAATCGCATTGTATTCCATTGTTGCTGTTGTTGTTGAGTAAGACTGTGCTCTTTGCCGGTCGGCACCGGAGGACCACCACTAGAATAGTCACTATAACTGTTCTGATATCTCTGCAGAGTGTTTGGCGATTGAAGCAATTGGTTGAGTGTTGGCGTCGGACCCGACACCGGCTGACCGGGATATCTGACGGAATTGTTGTTCACATTATTAGCACTACTATTGTTTGGAGTCACTGACGAACTATTACTTATTGGAGAGTTATTATTCATATTCGAAGAGTTATTATAATTGATATCACCATTGGATCCCTTAGTAGTGAATAACTCAGTCAGCGTTGATTGCATTGAGTGCTGCATTACTGGCACTACTACTGACTGTAGTACTCAAACACCACAGAAAGCAGAGAAAGAGTCTCTCATGTCTCTCATGGCTCACAGGGCTCGCTATACACAGCAATGTCTCATACTATACACAGAACAACATTATTGTGACGAACAGATACGACCCATACATCCAACGCTATCGCACAGACCACTGCCTCATAGCCGCGCATCGCAACAGTCTTAAGGCCTCATTTCATATCAAACATATATTTTATTATTAGTAAATCCTCTCAAACGAATACAATCAAAGAAAGTCCACTATTTATTTGTCCACCAAATTGGCTGACAATTATTCTTAGCACAAAACTCAGGGAACAGTAGTCACAGAAATTTTTGTGCTCGATATTCAGTGGCACTATTTGTCGTTTTGCGCACTAATACTCGCTTTAGTGCTGAACTATTCGTCGTTTTTGGTTCGAGCGTTATATCGATGTTTTGCCCGCTTTTCCAGCGCTCTATGTATTGCTGTATGCATTGGTTGAGCACTCGATTAGTTTTTTCCTGCATTCAAAACGAGTATTTCTGAACATTTTGTGTACACTTTGTGTCTGCGTTAGAGCCCAAACACACGTCTAATGCCATCTAATATAAGCGAACGCTTACATCACTCACTTAGTAGTCTACTCTTCACTCTTGGCTTCAGTTTTGAAAACTAAACTTATTTTTAATGTTTAACTAAAACTGAATAACAGATAACAACATCTGATAATTCCTTTTATTTACGACTATTTCATACCATTTGAGTCACATTTCTGTACAAACAGTTAGAGTCAACTCAACTAACTTTTACTTAATATTTCTGATTAAATGTTCTTATATTCAGTTCGAAAAACAACTCAAGAATTTGGGGAAAACCTCACAAATTCTTAGTCATAGGAATCAAAAGTTTGGTTCAAATCTTACTTTTATTTCATTTTATTTACAAAATTCACATAAAATGAGTAAAAGTAAAGAAAAATATCAATTATTTTCATTAATTACTTGTTTTATAGATTCGAAGCGAAGAACAAAATGAGTTTACATTCAATAGAATTTAGTTTTAATTTATTTAATAAATAATTAAATGTTTTCTAAAATGAGTTAATTCTTGAGTTTATGTCAAAAGTTATGATTATAGAGAATTACTGAATGTTTGGCCACTAATTGACTGATGGGTTCATCGGAACGGCAGTCGTCCGAACAGATAGTATTGAGAAACTGTTTGTCGAGACCGCAGTCCTTCAGGTTTTCGATGGCGAAAGCCTTCGATATTTGGGTCGGATTTGAATCCAAAGCTACGTTTACGGCACTGAAGGCAGCCGTCGGCTCATAAGTGGTGAGCGTACCATTGAATGAGTGGTGACTTGACTTTAATATCGATATCAATCCGTTCATACAATTGGGAAGTATAGGTCCGATCACTTCCAGGCTATTAAACGATTCGTTGTCATTGATTTCAGACACCGTTTGCTTCACTTTCAATGATTGGAGGGTTGATCCGTGAAAAGCAACCGGAGAGAGAAGGGTTGGCGGAACACCCGATAGGGGACCGCTATTAGAGATACATAACCGAGTGTTGAGCAAAAAGTTGAGAAACATCTGAGTGTTGGCCATCCCTTTGATGAGAGCCAATGATTTGATTCGTGAGACGGCGTTCTCAGCGACTCTAAAAAGTGAACAAAACTTTGGTTTAAAACAAATTTTAAACTTTTATTCATTTAATTCATTACTTATTCTTTCGCTTTGACTGCAAAGAAGGGAAGTCCTGTTGACTGAGTCCCAGACTCTCTAACCAGGCATTGGGTTCTTCGTTATCTTCTCCGTTATCGCAATTATCTATCGTTTTGTTTTTGTCGACACTTTCTGCGACAGACAGTGAGTTGAGGCTAATAAAGCCGGAGGTCTGGTCTTCGGTGTTCTGGACTTCAATCTTATTTTGTTGGAACGGAAGAGTGAATCCAATGCCTTCGTCTGTCAGTAGTTTTCTGAGACCAGTTGTGGTCGGAGTCATCAGAACATGAATGTCATTACTGTCGGCCACTCCCGTAGCCCTGAATAGAGCTGTGAAAGAGTTGGCGCACACATAAAAATAGGGGCAGTGCTTGGCTTTCAGTAACTGATACAAAGATTTAAGACTTTTACACCAATCCGTGTGAAGGGCTTCCGCTAAAGGAGTGTTCGGAGGAATTGAAAATGTGGGCGCTTTCGACGCCACCGGAGTTCCCGGTTTAAGGCTTTCCTTTCTTGGGAATAGATTGAGCCACGGAAGGGACGGGTGTTGCCATACAAGACATTGTTTGTGGAGTTGAGACGCAAAACTTGTATCCATTGAATCCTGAGTCGACTGACCACTAGTCGGAGAGGGGGTTAACCTATTGTTAAGACACCGGACAAAACCGCTTATTCCGGCCGCCTCTTCGTTGGCCCTAAAGTTTCCGCGAAAACCAAACGGTTTGTTCGACACGAATCTGATTCGTGTCTTAAGAGTCCAATCGATTAAAGATTGTTTCAATTGTTTGTTATTCGAGTCATTATTGGCCAAAGAGTTCGCGGATTCTATGTTTGCGTTTTCGTCAATATTTAAGACATTATTTATATTATCACTAATTGTCTGGAAATTTAGTTTCCGTTTCCCTTTCGGTGATTTCTTGACGATTGGGAATGAGTTTCGGATTTTACTTCTTCGCGGACTTCGGTTCTGTTTGAACGGCGAAAATGGTTTCTTCGGAGACACCGAATAGTTCTCATAATTTTGTAAACATTTTAGAGGAGAGTATCCACTCTTAAGCGGTGATATCTTTGACGGCGACTGAGATATTCGCTTCTTTTTCCTCATTTTAAAGACATCCGACGGTTTCATAAACTGAGGACTAATTGGAGACATCTTCCTCTTAGTCGGAGTGTCCATCTTATTGTAATTAACGTCTAATTTGTGTAAATTATTAAAGTCTTCGGATATGGTTTGTTCTCATTGTTTAAAAACCAGTTAACGAAATGAGGGATGAATTCATTGATCTCTGAAAAGGGAACAAATGGTTAAACAAAACAAACCGCCATTACTTTGAATTCGCGCCAAACGTGTCATCCAATAGATATTCGTCGCAATTATTTTCAAAATTTAACCACAAATATGTCGATTATTTCGAAGATTAAACTAAAAGAATTAATTTATTTATATTCTACTTGATAAATGTTATATAATGAAGACAAATTGGTCAGTATTAGAAGAGGTTTACTTGTTGATTTACCATGATCAATTATTATCAAAAGTAAACAGTTTGTAACGTTATTTGTGAATAGATTTGTGGCGCAAAAAGTTTGTAAACAACAAACAAAAAGTCATATTTTCTCCAATTATTTGTCTTTAATTGTGATTTAGAAGAGATGCCAAACACTCAACAAAATGGGACTAAATTAGCCCCGATTTTTGACATTAAGTCTAATAAAACAAAGAGTAAAGTTAGTGATAAGAGTGATGGCAACAAACGGAAGCGCAAGAAGAAGTCACCCAAAAATGTCAAAAACAAAAAAATTAATGTCAAATCTGATAACAAATCTGATAATAGTTCTGATAATGAATCAGAGGGAATGTATGAATCCAGAAGAAGTAAGAGATTGCTGAAACAATTAGTCGAAAATGAGACGAAAGTCAATTATAATGAAGACACAGACGAAGAGTTTGTTTACGAACAAAATGAAAACTCTGACGAATCTCCGGACAAAATCAACGTTAGGTTTGTTTTAAGGGAAGAAAACAGTAATACAATTGACTACTGGTCTGATCACAAACCCATAGAATGTCCTCAGAGTGATAGCGCTGACGATGACATTGAAATTATTCCTACAGAGAGTCAGCAAATATCTCAAGAAAGAGTACAAACATCTTCTAGTTCTCAGTTCTCTGAAGAACCAAAAGAGCGTCTCTTATGGACAGAAAAGTACAAACCAACCAATAGTTCAGAAGTATTCGGACATAAAATAGCTGTCAATCGATTGAAGTCATGGCTTGAAGACTGGGGTAAAGGAATCCCAAAGAAAGATAAGGTTGAAACAGACGACGAAGATTCTGGTTATTCCTTGGATGAGACAAATGCCTGTTTACTTATTTGTGGTCCGACTGGTTCTGGAAAGACATCAATGGTTTACGCAATCGCTGAAGAACTCAAATACGAAATCTTGGAATTAAATGCTTCGATGAAAAGAAACGGAAGAGAAATATCTAAAATCTTAGGCGAAGCCACACAATCACATCAGATGCAGAGGAATAACGATTCTAAGACTGCATCCATTCATTCTTTTTTCACTTCTGTGGCCAATAATGGCATCAATAGAGTCGATAAAGACTTTAAATCTGTAAAACAGAACAAAAAAGTCAAAAGAAATGGAATTTTGAATTATTTTTCACTAAATTCAGTGAAAAACTCTTCAAAGACCTCCGAAATCGAAATAATCGATGAAGAAGTTGTCGAAAAAACCGAAACTCAATCCAAGAATAATTCAGTTTTGAATAAACGTGAAAAATCTTCAAACGATTGTCCGGTTTTCACTCCGAAAGCCCTATCGATTGCATCAAATTCTCTGATCCTTTTCGATGACATCGATGTCATGATTGACGACGACTTCAATGGATTCTGGAATGCATTCAATAGAATCAATGAGTCGACCAAAAAGCCGGTTATACTGACGGCCACTCAATACGTGCCATACATTAAGAGTTGTGTCAATCGATTGCAAACATTGACTCTGAATAAACCAAATCCTTCGGAGACTATCGAAGGTTTAAAAAGAATTTGTGAGAAAGAGCTGCCTGTCCTCGAAGACGACAGAGACACCAACAGTGAAAGCGTTTGCAAATACTTGTCCTCCTCTTATGACTACGATATCCGTCGGTGTCTCAATCAGTTGCAATTCGGCACTGATTGGCAACACATCCAAACCAAAGATCAACAAATCAAAGATAAGAAGCCAGACATCACTTCATATTACGATTCCCTACTGTTTGAGGACATAATGGAAAAACAATTCGGAATTTTGAGTGAATTCGATAACAGAGACAATTGGATGAAAAGTAAGACCACTTTAATGGAGAACGAGACACATACCATCGTTTTGGCCAAAGATATCATCGAATCAGTCAATGATTTAAATCACAATATAATCAAAAGAAATGAAAAACTTAAAGAACTGCCGAAACTTATTGATAACGAAACCATTGAATGTGTTTCGCAGTATTTAAGTCCGAATACAAACCTGAGAACCATTTTATTGGATTACTGTCCGTATCTGTCATTCATTTGTGATTCAGAGTCTATACGACAGTCACAGACAGCGAACCACTCGAGAAGATCGCGAAGATTTTTGCATCACTTGGACTCAATTGGCTTTTATATCGATAATGTCATCAAAACTAAACTGATTTCTGCTTTTGTTTCTCAAAACTCTGAGAATATATTAGAAAACAATTCCGAAGAATCGAATTCTGGCCATAAATTAGATGAATATTTCTATGAATAATAACTTATTCTATGAATTGATGACTAAATCGACATTTTATTTGTCTTTCAATGAATTGTATTTAAAATCATTTCTTATTTTATGCGAAATAAATATTTTAAATTTGATTTCAAGGAATTCCTGACATTTACTTCAAATGAGTTTTAAAAATAAGTTTTGTTTGAATTCTCATTATTTTCTCGAATAATACCTCAAAAACTCATTTATTGAAAGAATGCGATAAAATACTGGAAAACAGATTCAGAGCTCTTTTACTATTTTAACAAATTGAGATAATCCCGAAGTATTTGAGTACAAATCAAACTAATTGTTTGGTGATCTATTGCCAGCATATCCAACACCATTTGAGGGGATCTCCTTATTCTTACTTTTGATTGCATCTGAATCATCACATTTGCAAAGGTTTGGGGTTCAGTCATAGTAACGATGGCCTCAAGTAAGTCATGCAATTGATGGACATAATTGAGAAGACCTTTTTTATCTTTCAATTGTCTCAAATCATTGATCCAAACCTCATTTGGTGTGTTTTGCCAAACGGGTTCAAACTTTGTTCGATCTGATGGATCGACAATCGTTTTATTGAGAGCGTACTCCCAGTCACAGCACGAGTATAAAAGTTCAAAGAAATCTGGAAGAAATTCAAAGGAAATGTCTTCTCTTTGTCCGACTTTTATTAAAACTGCAGTAATTTTTTTGTGGTGTTGTATATCGACTCGAGTAATACCCCCAACAATTTCTTGTATAATCTGTTCCTCTGTCATTAGTGCAGAGCTGGTCTCTCCACTAATTGGTGGCAGTGAAAGTGCTTTTGATGGTGAAGGTGTCCTCGAGCGTGGGGGTGTTCTTGGGGGTGAAGGTGTTCGTGGCGGTGGCACTGGTGTTCCCCATAGTCCCCAGATTGCTGACAAAATACCCTTTGGTGGTGATTCAGCTCTCTTTGTCTTAGGACTGTCTGCTTTCCTTGGAGGTGAAGGTGGAGGTGAAACTCTTGTATCAACTCTTTCCTGAGCTTCATTGGTATGAATCAAGTTTGAGAGCCATTCCATGGCAATGGTCGCAACTTTAATGGCCACAAATTTCAAGTCAACCTTAATTATTCTCATTTTGATTTGCAAGAATTTTATATAATCGACGTAAGACGAGGAAAACTTGGGTATTATACCAATCTCTTGCGCTATTTTAATAGTCTCATCATTTTCTTTGAGTTGTTTTGACTTTTCAAAGAGTTGTGCCGACAGTTGTCCTAATATTTCACAATATCTGATAACACCCTCTTCAGTTTGTAGTTGTGTCAACTGTTTGGACCAATTTTCAATACCCCTCCACCTTTCCTCGAGTTTACCGATATTTCTGAGGGTAACCACACGTTCTTCATAAAGAGAATCAGTATTGAAATCGGGATCAAGTTTTCCTATTACTTTCAGTGTAATCATATTAACATTTGGAACAAATTCAAACTCTCCCACACCCTTTCTTGTACTAGATAAACGCTTCAGGAGTTCTTCGAGCTCTTGGAGCGTCTCATCACCCATTGTCCACAATTGCTGTGATATTTCTCAAGATTTCAGTTTCTTATTTTGCTTCAGGTTTTGAAATCTGTAATCATTTTGTTCCAAACAATCGCTAAGTTTTTCAATAAAATAAAAAAATCAAATTAAAACCAATTGTTGTTTAAAAACAAAATTAATAATTACTATTCTCTCTCCTCTCCCCTCTCCTTCTCGTAATAAATATTTTATAATTCAATTGATTCAAAAGAATTTTTGAGATTTTCTTAAAATATTTTTAAAAACTTTTGTTTGAATTTGAGTCACAATAGAAGGGTTTCCCCAATAATACCCCATAAACTCATTTATTCAAAGAATGCGATGAAATACTGAAAAATACTTTGAGAGCTCTTTTACTTTAAATTCATACTTTTGTCCAACACATCGAGGTTATCCCGTAAAATCTGCATAGAAAGCCCATAGATTGACATGTGATCACATGACAACATATCCAACACAACTGCAGGGGTTCTCCTCAATCTTCCAGTGGCCCGCATCTGATCGGTCAGATCTGCAAAATGTGAGGGCTCACAAATATATCCGATGGCCTCAAGTAAGTCATGCAATTCGTGGACATAACTGAGAAGAGCCTTTTTATTTGTCAATTGTCTGACATCTGTGGCCCAAGTTGGGTGATCGCTCTTCCAATAAGCTGATATCAATTTGACATCATTCGGATCCACAACCCTTTTGTGGTTGACATACTCCCAATCACAACAAGTGGACAGAATCTCAAAGAAATTGGGAAGAAATCGAAAAGAATGGGCGCCTCTGTTTCCCGCTATATCTAGAGCTTGCGTTACCTTTGCGTGACTCAGTCTCTCCAGTCTTCTTTGCTCTTCTTTCTTCTTTGGTTCGGGTTTCTTTGGTGATATGTCTTTCGGTATGGGTTTCGGTTTGGGTTTCGGTTTGGGTTTCGGTATGGGTTTCGTTGGTGATGTGTCCGTATCAGGGACTGGTTTCGGTGAGGGTTTCGGTTTGGGTTTCGGTATGGGTTTCGTTGGTGATGTGTCCGTATCAGGGACTGGTTTCGGTATGGGTTTCG